>JAJTUV010001057.1:0-57500 GCA_021653895.1 Mastomys natalensis
CCTGAGATTGCTTACTCCTGATTCCCTAACTAGAATGTTAGGGTTTGTTTTTGTTTGTTCATTTGTTCTTTTTTTTTTTTTTTTTTTTTTTTTTTTTGTGACAAGTCCTGACAGCCGAGGCTGGCTTTGTCTTTGGAGGAATCTTTCTTTGCTTTGGTAGCCTCCAAGTCTCCCAAGTGCATCTCAGTCACCTTTGCCTCTTTGTCTTCAGGCTTTTTTGTTTGTTTACCCATTGTGCTGAGGTTGAGGCTGGAACCCTGGGCATTGAACTATAGCCTCCCACATCTTGAGGGGAAGAAGATCTTATGTAAATAAGGTTGGTCCTTATCGTTTGATCTTCCGCCTCCACCTCCCAGGTGCTTGGATAAAACAAAGTCACCACGTCGTGCAATGTGTTTACTGAGGTAAAATTCATTTACTATAAAATCAACCATTTTAAAGAGAACAAGTTCTTAGCGTTTGGAACAGCCACCGAGTTGTGTGAACACCTCCTCTGTGGAGTTCCAATCATATTTAATCAACTCTTAGCATCTGCCCACTAAGCAGTCATTCCCTAGTTTTAACCACTCCTAACCTGACAGTCTGCTTTCTGTGTAAATGGGCAACGCATTCTGGATGTTTCATAAAGATGGAATCATACATGTGACCATGTGTGAGGGCTTCCTTCCCTCAGGATGTTTCATAGGCTCGTCCATGTTGTAAGGTGTACCACAACTAACTTATCCCTTCGTCTGTCAGTAAACGTTTTGGCTTTTGTGAGCAATGCTGTTGTAATATTTGCATACAAGTTTTGGCTTGGTTTTGTTTTGTTTTCAATATACCAATCTACATTAAAGTAGGGTTGAGAGAAAGTATTTTACTAGCAAGGAGCAAATTCAAAGTGACTTAAGTTTCAAAGGGACACAGAAGCTGAAACTTCTGTCAGGAAGTTCGACCCTTTCAATTTAGAGAGCAGCCATTCGGGTTGTGGTGACTGTCCGCACGCTCAGCAGTGGTAAGGCACCTGATGTGTGCTACACTGTTGAAGCACTCAGCAGTGGTAAGGCACCTGATGTGTGCTACACTGTTGGCGGTATTTGATGTGTGCACTGCAGCTGTCGAGGCAGGTACCCACGCCGGAGGTCAGTGTGTGCTGTCTCTATTACGGAGATTTTAGAATTGCAAACGGTATCACAGAGTATCTGGACATCAGCAAAGGACTTTGACAAGGCTGTCGCATCTGTTCAATATTTCTACTGAAATAATCACAGGTATTGCGGCTGATGGGTACCATAGTGGTATTAAGGTTGGCAGAAGGAGATGATGTAATCTGGAGGATGCTGATGACATTCTGGCTGCTGAGTCTGTGATTTCTGTACCAGGAAAGCTGGGACCTCAGACTGGGATGATTTAGATGCTGGTAAAGGCAGGTTTGAAGCAGAATATTTCAGTAATAGAGCACACTGGAAGTACGACGGGAACGAAAGGTTATGCTGTCGATAGTTTATGATAGGTGGTGAGAGCCGTCAGCGCTTGGCTTATGAGAGATAGGCCAAATGGGCTAGTCAGTATTTGCAAGGTTCGGGAGCACAGCTCCGCAGGGGCGGTAGCTTCTCACTCACTGAGAGCCCTGTCTGGGTCTTGACCCCTGGGAGCAGATTGGTACTAGCTTTGGCAAGAAGAGGAGAGGGAGATCAAGACGGAAGCACAGCTACTGTCAAGTTGAGTTAGACCTAGAGTAATGGCAACAATATCTTCCAGGAGAAGGATGACAACGGACTGAGAGAATGCACCATCTGTATCCAGAATCCTGGACGGCTTCCTCCGGAAATCACTCATTCTGCGTGTCTCGATTTTCTGAGAAGTAAATCTTGAAGAGCAGAGCTGGCATCCGTCAAGGAAAACCGGAGCAGGAGGGCCTTGGGCAGGATTTGTGACAGTGTTTCTGGAACGTGTGCTTTGAGGAATTCAAGTTTGTGTGAGCGTTCTTGAAGTCTCCTTTGAAATAAAAATCAAGATAAGAGTTTAAGGCTGCTGGAGTTGTAGCTTCGTGTTTGGGGCACCGGATTAGCACGAAGAAGGCTCTGCGTTCGAATCTTCGGTATCGAAAGAAAATGGGCCAATAAACAAAATCCACCTTCAAAGTTTGTTCTCCTCTCCTCTCTCTCTCTCTCTCTCTCTCTCTCTCTCTCTCTCTCTCTTTCTCTCTCTCTCAGCCAAGATATTGCTCTGCAGCCCAGGTTGGCCCGCAACTTCTTTTTTTTTAATTTCTGCCTTTCAAATGCTAGGAATACACATATGTGGCACTATGCTCAACTTTATGTGTTATTTTTATTTTAAGGCAAGCATACAAACACTATAGAACACTTATTGAACTATAGAAGTGCTAAGAGGAATAATTAGGCATATGTTTACAATTTTAAAAGTAATAATCCAGCTGGGTAGGACACCTTCAATCCCAGCACTCAGGAAGCAGAGATAGGTAGATCTCTGTGAATTCAAGACCAGCCTGGTCTACAGAGGAAGTTCCAGGATAGCCAAGAGACCTCATCTCAGAGAGAGAGAGAGAGAGAGAGAGAGAGAGAGAGAGAGAGAGAGAGAGTTCTCTTTTAGGACAGTGGCCACTGGAAGATTCCCCATTGTCTAGCAGGTGACCCACACATGTACAGGTGGTCAGCACTAATTAGACTCAATAGGCTAACATTGTGCCTTATATTCCTGTAATATTTTATATATCTACATTTGTTTTTATGTATTTGAGATATTATAATAAGAAAATTACACATTGGTGGTTATATCTCCAGATGCTTCTCTGGATCCAAGAATCACTGTCAGATTATAAATACATTCCTAGCTAGACCAGGAAAACCAAGACCTGGCCATCCATCCTTAGGAGCTTCAATAAAAGCTGAGAAAACAGTTCTCTTTAATACACTTCAAAGTCATCCATTTCTCCAAATGCCTGGAAGAGCCATGGGCCTCTGGAAAATCTCAGATGTCTTTGGAAACTTTCATGGGAAAGGCTGATTCTTTTTTTGCAAATTAAATCCAGTATTACCATAGCAATGTTAAAACATGGATCTCTTTATGCTGTAGTAGATATATCCAGGGTGGGTGAGCATCGTGTATGTGTTGTGTGTGTGTGTGTGTGTGTGTATGTGGTGTGTGTGTATGTATATGTATGTGGTGTGTGTGTATGTGGTATGTGTGTATGTGTATGTATGTGGTGTGTGTGTATGTGGTATGTGTATGTGTGTGTATGTGGTGTGAGTGTGTATGTATGTGTGTATGTGGTGTGTGTGTATGTGGTATGTGTGTATGTGGTGTGTGTGTATGTGGTGTGTGTGTATGTGGTATGTGTATGTGTGTGTATGTGTGTGTATGTGGTGTATGTGTGTGTAGTGTGTGTGTGAGTGTAGGTGTGTGTGTATGTGTATGTAGTGTGTGTATGTGGTGTGTGTGTGTGTATGTGGTGTGTGTGTGTGTATGTGGTGTGTGTGTATGTGTGGTGTGTATGTATGTATGTATGTGTATATGGTGTGTGTATATGTGTGTGTGGTGTGTGTGGTGTGTATGTGGTGTGTGTGTGTATGTGTGTATGTGTGTGTATGTGGTGTGTGTGTATGTGTGGTGTGTGTGGTGTGTATGTATGTGTGTGTATGTGTGTGTATATGGTGTGTGTGTATGTGGTGTGTGTGTGTATGTGTGTGTATATGTGTGTGGTGTGTGTGTATGTATGTGTATGTGGTGTGTGTATATGTGTGTGTGGTGTGTATGTATGTGTGTATATGGTGTGTGTATATGTGTGTGTGTATGTGGTGTGTGTGTGTATATGGTGTGTGTGTATGTGTGTGTGTATGTGGTGTGTGTGTGTATGTATGTGGGGTGTGTATATATGGGGTGTGTGTGTGTGTGTACATGAAACAATAAGGAAGCAAATGTGGCTAAGACTATGGTAGGTCTAGAAATTACTCTAGAACATCCTCCTCTTTCTATCTGCTTAGCTAGCTCTTCATGCTTCTGGGACCAATCTGAGCCCCATCTCCTCCTGTGAAAGTCCTTCCCAGCTCATCTCCCCCTCTCTTACCTCAGACTTGACTAACAATTTAGTCCTGGCAATCTGGTTCTTGGATCATGGACTGACTAACGATGCTTCACAACCCTCAGCATTAGACATGCATAGCAATAATCTCTGTGACAGATTAGAGACAGCCACTAACTCTCCTCTCATTTAGAATTAAGGTCTGTGTCCCCTTCCCCAAGAATATGTGTGGATATGAGGTACCACCCAAACGTCTCAGTACTGAGCCTTTGGTCTGCAGATATGGTGCTGTTTTGAGAGGTTCTGCAAATCTCAGAACATAGGGACTTGTTTTGAAAGGTAAGCACTTGAGGAACATTGTGTTGGATGATTCTCAAAGCCCTTTCACTTGGGGATCAGTGCTCAAATAGCGTAACAAATGGAAGACGTTGAGCAGAAGCAGGGCTTCTCCAAGTGTGGCCTCTAGATTCACTTGCACTTGTGTTGTGTAAATTTGTTGAATATGTAACTGTACCCAAGTCCTGTGAAGTCATAGTTGGGGGAGGGTGGAGGTCACATACTGAACAGTAGCCTTAGGAAATTCTTGGGCAGTTTGAAACCTGAGAGCCAATGGTTTGAAGAAAACTGAGTCCTGGCCCCAGTGTGTTACCGCCTCATGGCAGGTAAATCATGACACCTTCCCAGGTCTCCATTTCTTGTCCCATTACACAAAGAACACTTTTCTGGATTAGATGACTTTGTGCGTTCCTCTGTGTGGGTGGGTGGGGTGCAGTGTACATGTACAGGAGTTCAAGCATAGATAGAGGCCAGAGGTCAATCTTAGATGCTGTGTTTCAGGACCAACCTGCTTTATCTTTGAGATAGAGTGTCTCAGTGCCCTGTAACTTACAAAGCATGCTAGGTTGGATGGGTAGTGGCCCTCAGGGCCTGGCTGCCTTCACCTCCCCAGCACTGAGCTTCTAAACATGCACCATCATACTTGTTTGCACCACCACATACTTAAATGTGGGTTTGAGGGCCACATTCATGTTCTCATGCTTGCTCAGCAAGTCCGACTCTAAACGAGATGATTTCTGTCTCTGAATCATGGTATGTTCTATATCACCTACGCCAGGCCATGTGACCTCTCCCTCCCTCATTCTCTGTGACCTGAAGCTGAAGGGACACACACATTCTGTCCTGAGTTGGGGAGATGTCTATGAAATCATCTTCACCATCACCTTCCTTTCTCACGCACAAGTAGGTATGACTAGAAACATATAATGTAGGAGATTTCACTTCAATTTTTAAAGCAAATATTAATGTCAAGGCCAAAGTCTTTTCAGAATAACATATACCTGTGCTCAGTATTATAATTAAGCTTAAATCATTTCTGAAATTATATGTTTTAAATGGCAATTGTGCCGCCTTTCAGATTTTCTCTTGCCTTCAGCACCATTGAGTAAATGTGTTCATGATTGAATTAGCAGACCTTTGATTTTAAAAGGACTTTTCACTGATCTTTTATGGTAGATTAAAAAGCAATTTACTAATTTACAGTTCATAGGAGTTCCGTGCCCTCCTTGAGTTTTGTAAATCAATTCTTTGCTAATATATGTGACTAGGGCTCCGAGAGTTTCATTTGGGGACAGCTAATATCATACACAACCCTGAATGCACAATTACATCATCAATGCAATTATGCTTTGGGCCTAGCATACACTCTGTCCCTTCAGAGACCCTTGTTTGGTGTCTCCAGCTTGAATGGGGAAGTCTGATCAACAGGGAGAGGCAATCTCACCGGAGTTGTTGCTTCCTCTTTTTGTACTTTGTTCTCTGATTGTATTGAGTAATCCTAATTAGAAGACAATTATAATGAAGCAGCGACTCATCCAAGAGTCCTCCTGTTAAAAATGGTTCTCCACGGTCAAGAAGATGACTGCACACCAGAGGACCTCGCTCCAGAGAACACAGCTTCAGTATCAGTATTGCCATCGCACCACACCACCATCATACAATTATTCATACATGTAGTTTGAATGTGTGTCTCCCAATACAACTGTGTTGAGGAGAGGGATCTACTGAGATATGATAGGTCATAGGGGTTCCATCTTTAAGAATGGGTTAATGAATTTATTGAAGAAATAGTTTCCTTCGTGACTTAGTTAGGGTTTCCTTGCTGTGAAGAGACACCATGACCAAGGCAACTCTTCTAAAAGCAAACATTTAATTGGGGCTGGCTTACAGTTTCAGAGGTTTAATCCATTATCATCATAGCAAGAAGCATGTCAGCATCTAGACATGGTGTTGGAGGAACTGAGAGTTCTACATCTTGATCCAAGGGCAGCTAGGAGCAGACTGGCATCTTCAGGCAGCTAGGAGGAAGTTTGCTTCCACAATGGGTGGAGCCTGAGCATAGGAGGAGACCTCCAAAGCCCACCCCACAGTGACACACTTCCTGTAACAGGGCCACACCTCATAACAGTATGGGCCAAGCGTATTCAAACCACCACACTTAGTTTAGTCTTTCTTTGTCTCCCTATACTAGACAGAGGTTGACTGGCCCATAACTCACTGCATAGCCCAGGCTGACCATGAACTCATGCTTTGCCTCCCATAGGCTAGAATTATAAGCATGACAGCATGTCTAGCTGTGGGTTCCTAATAGAGGGTGTGTGTGAGGTCTTTGTGTTTTCTGTCTCGTTCTTCTTTCCTTCTCTCTTTCATTCTATTTTGCCTTCTCCATTTTTGCTCTAGGACAATATCATAGCATGACAGCCCTCATTAGCTGCTAGAAACATGACCTTGACCTTTTTAGCCTCCAAGACTGCAACAAACAAAATTTGATTCATCGTAAGTTCAGTAGTTTCTGACATAGCAGCAGAAAGGAAACAGAGAAAATAGGAGTGGTTGTTACTGTGGAAGAGACCCACTCTGTGTCTGCTGAACCGTCACAACTGTGTGAAGCTCAGATCATTCGTGAAGACCTGTGACATGAGACCTAACTGAGGCATGGGTCCAAGAATCTTCCCAGGGTCTCAGAAGTAGCAAACGGCAGACTTGAGGTTTGAAGGTAAGGGGTCTGGCTTTGCAGCTGGTGCTAGACAGCAGTGTATCACTGCCTACAGGCCTCATGGTGAGTGGGCATGTACTCACTCACTCTCAAGACAGTGCTTGCCTTTCAAGTGGGAGCTGCCTGTTATCCCCACTGGGGAAAGACATAAGAAGTGAGGAGAGAAAGCTTTAAACACCAGTGCAGGGGGCTGGAGTCATGGCTCAGTGGTTAACAACACTGGCTTTTCTTCAGGGGACCTGGATTTGATTCCCAGCACTCATGTAACAGCTCACAACTATTTGCAACACACTGCTAGAGCATCAGACACCTTTTCCAGGGAACTGCATGTATGTGTACAAAGACATACATGAAGGTAAAACACCCACACATATAACAATAAATAATACCTTCAATATACCCATCTACAACAATAAATAATTTTTTCTTTTCTTTTTTAGATTATAATATAATTACATCATTTCCCCTTTCCCTCTTTTCCTTCCAAACTCTTCCATATACTGTCTTTGCTTTCTTTTAAGCTTATGGCTTCTTTTCTCATTAATTGTTATTACACATATGTTCCTATAAACAACCTGTCCAGTCTGTATATTGTCACTTGTACATGTGATTCTAAGGCTGACCATTCAGTATTGGATAACTTTCGCTGGAGAAGATGATTTCTTCCGCTCTGAGCATTCCTTAGCTATAGTTCACTGAATGGGGTTGAGGCCTCGTGGTTTTCCCCCATCCACTTGGGCACAGCTATGGTTCAGGTCCTGTTCAGGCCATGTTCAGGCAGTTATGTTGATGAGACTTTATGAGTGTACCTTCCGACATTCCTAGGAGACACAATCTCACAGAAAAACTCCCTGATCCTCTGGCTCTTACACGATTTCTTTCCCTCCTCCTTCAGTGTCCCAGCAATGGTCCCTTTTCAGTTTCCTGGTTTCTGCTGTAACTCTCAGCTATGTACTCACACCTAAAGATTCAGAGCTAGGAGCCTCTGATGAGAGAGAAGATGCAGTTTGTCCTTCTGGATCTGGGTTGCCTCAGTCAATAGGGTCTTTTCTAGTTCACTGCATTTACCCGCAAAAGTCAGGATTTTATTTTTCTTTACAGCTGAGTAGTATTCCATTATGTATATGGACCACAGTTTCATTACCCATTCCTCAGTCAGGGCACACAGAGGTACAGTCCAGCAACTTGTTTATTCTCTTTGTCTTTCTCCTTTCAATTTGCGCTACAAACCATTTTAGTTGAAGACTAGCTTGAGTAGAACTGAAAGTTCACCCAGGACCGATGGATATGTGAGCATTTTTCCTGTGTATGCTCCTAGGAATGAGTCTGGCTTGTTTGGCAACAGGTGCTCGGCCTGCATCCAGGCTCCTTCCCCACCAGGAAGGAGACAGCAATGCAGGTTACCTGGGTTTGTTTTCTGGGGTTTCTATGACCAGAGAGGAGGGCTCCTCAGAGCCATACCAAGATGCAGAGAACATGGTAGGGAAACAAAGGAAGAGACAGGAAAATAAGCAGCTGACCTCTGAGAGCTCAGAGAGGGTATAAGGCACAGTTCTCAACCTGTGGGTCGCGACCCCTTTGCAGCTTGAACACCCTTTCACAGGGTTTGCCCAAGACCATCAGAAAACACAAATATTTACATTATGATTCATAATTGTAGCAAAGTTAAAGACATGAAGTAATAACAAACGTTTATGCCTTGGGTATTACCACGTGAGGGACTCTAGTAAAGGGTCGCAGCTTCAGGAAGGTTAAGAACCACTCTTTAGAAAGACAGAAGAAAAAGCCACACAGCCCAGATAGGACGCTGAGTACCAGGGGCACACTTCTCAAAGCCCTTCACCATAGCTTTTGCAAACAAGGGTGTTTTTTCTTTCAAATTGGCAAAGGATAGGAAGCCTCTTATGCTTGCTTAAACATTATAGTCCTAGGATTTCCTTGGAAGGGGAATCTTAACTGAAAGAGACATTGTTAATTCTAGAGGTAACTTCTTCCCAGCCTCCAAGGAAATCTAGGGGGTGGAATACTTAGAAATCGAGGATTCAGATTCTGCAATCTTTTCTTCTCCTTCACTTATCTGTTCACTTTCCACTCACTTTGTATGTCTCTCGGACCTCTCTCCTCCCACGGAATGGCTGATGGGGACACAAACCACCCTGTGAAGAGGCAATGGTGACAATTAAGGGGGAAGCCCCTCAGGCAGGCAGTTGTAGTCTCAAATATGTCTGGGACAGGGGGAGGGTCCAAACTACAAGGAACTTCCCGGAGAGGGTGTGGTGTGGTAGGGTACCATCGTACTTAACCCCACATCTCCTAGTCTTAAACCCACTCCTCATCCAGTCAGTCGACTGTGGGGGGTTAAGGTTTAACATCAGGAAGCTTGGCCTTGGTGGTGAATTCCTGTGACTCTAGCACTCAAGAGTTTGAGGCAGGGGGATAGTGAGTTCTAGGCCAGGCCAGGCCAGTCTGGGACAAAGACAACATACATACATACACACACACACACACACACACACACACAAGAGAGAGAGAGAGAGAGAGAGAGAGAGAGAGAGAGAGAGAGAGAGAGAGAGAGAGAAAACATTTAGAACACTTAGAACACTTAGCATTAGAGGGTGGGACAGCTTGAATGTGGCCTTCTTTGAGTTATCCCTAGACAAGACAATTTCCCCAGGAGCAAAGGTGGAGGTGATGCTAACAGCTGACTGCCCTTTAGTTACATAGGACCACACGCCTGTCATCTCAGCACTTGGGAAGCTAAAGCTGTAGGATCCTGAAGTAGAGGCCAGACCAGGCTACATGGGAAGTTCCAAGAGTCTGGGTTACCCAGTGAGACCCTCTCTCCACCCCACTCAACTCCCCAAAATGAATTGGCAAATTACCTCCTTTTGTGAGTTCAAGGATCAAGGTTCCAGAAAAGGGCTTAGACTGAGACTGATTTCCTTTCTAGTTTGGTTGTGTCTCTCTCCTAGCATCCTTCCCTCCTTGCCTGAGTACGTAGGCAGACATGACCCCCTTCTTCAAGAGTCAGACCCTTCTCTCTATGTCTACCAGGCGCCTCCACTCTCCACTCGACCCGGGCTTCCTTTTGCTTCCTACTTTCACAAGTTAACGTTAGAGACACCAACTGGCAGCTGTCCTCAAAGAACAAGTCAGGAGGGGAAGGAAGCGTCACCTCTGGGTCTTGCCTCGTTTGTGCTGCAGCCTAGAGCTCTGTGGCACGTCAGGGCTGTGGAGTGTCTGTGGAGTGGGGCTGCACCCATGTCTCCCGCCCCTGCTGCTGCTGGAGACGTGGGCCCTGAACAGACCTACCACATTGCTCCTTCTGCCTGCACTGCAACCTTTTCAAAGAGAACCCGGAGAGGCCGGGTCCTGTAATGATACAGTGGGTAGATAGTAATTTCTTTTATTTGAAGCCATTTATCATCCCTGTAACCCAGGAATGAATGATTTGGTCTCAAAGAGATGTGTTAATAATTTTCTAGAATTAATCTGTTTTCTTTCTCCCTCTCCTCTGACTCCGTGTGTGTGTGTGTGTGTGTGTTGTGTGGTGTGTGTCTGTGTGTTTGTGTGTCTGTGTTCCATACAAAATATTGCCTCAGGATTATAGAAGAGGAAAGTGTTTTATTTTCTTTCTTAAAGATCCTCTCTCTCTCTCTCTCTCTCTCTCTCTCTCTCTCTCTCTCTCTCTCTCAAGAGAGGTGAAGAGTTGAAAATGATGAAAAAAGAATGCTGTGAAGATCAGAATGGAGTCTGAGGTGTCCTGACCTCCTGTGCTAGCAGCCACAGGCGCTCCGTCTACACCTGACAACATCAGCGAACAGAGTCTGAGGTGTCCTGACAGTGGAAGCTCCATTTACACCTGCTGGCATTGGTGCCGCGTACACCACAGAGTCGGAGCCCTGGAGCACACTAGCCTAGTGTTGTGGTGTGAGTAAGAATGGCTTCCATAGGCTCATGGATTTGAAAACTTGGTCACCAGTGTTTGAGAGGACTGGTAAGTGTGGTTCTCTTGAAGGAAGTGTGTCACTGGGGGTGGGATTTGAAGTTTCAAGTGGCTCATCCCAGTCCCAGAGTCTCTCGCTAATTTCTGAGGATCCAGATGTAAACTCAGCTGTTTCTCCAGCACCATATCTGCCTGCATGTCACCATGTTTCCTGCCATGATAACAACAGCCTAAATCTCTGAATCTGTAAGCCAGCCCCAAGTAAATGCTTTCCTTTGTTAGAGATGCATGGTCATGGTGTCTCTTCACAGCAATACAACACTGACTAAGACACCAGGAACACATGGTAAATGTATCCCGAGCTGGGCTCTCACCGTGACCCAGGTCCTGTTCCCCTTGTCCTTCCTCCTCAGGGTAACTCTGTGGGGAAAGGTAAAATTTTATCATACCATTTTGGTGATGGGAAAACATAAGGCCAAAGGGGCTGAGCAAAATGCCAAGGACACAGAGGTGATCATGTATCAGGTGTCCAATAAGTGCTTTAAAAATGCTTAACTGTAAAAGTGTCATAACTGGGAACACGTCCCAGGCCCAGTCCAGGAGCAAGTTGTCCAGGGCCACCAGGTAGCTGTGCTCTCTGAGGGCTGTGGACAGGTGGACTGTGCTGGCTTTTATCATGTGGCTTCAGGAATGTAAGCAGGTCCCTAGTCTTACCTAGCTGCTTGGGTCTCTTTTTGCCTTTTGGATTCTGTTTAGAGGTAGACTCCCAGAATCCTCAGTTGCCATGTGAGAAGCATGTCCTCTCAAGACTTTCATGCCTTAAGCAAGTCCAGACCAGCGTCATGAGAAGCCAAGTGGAGAAACAGATTCAGAAGTATATCGTGGGGGAAGGAAGGAGAATGACGGAATGCAGGATACTACCAGTTTCCCAGCTCCCATCTTCTGAGTTAAACCAACTGAGGTCCCATGGATCTTAAAGGTTGAACCAGCTCCGTTCTCTTGTCTGGATTTTCTGACACAGAAAACCATGATGTACGCAATATTTGTAGCAAAGGATTGCCTTGGGGACTGGAGGTCAGGTCTACAGCACGCACTCAGCAAGGACAGTGCTCTGGGTTCAATCCCCAGCAAGCCCTGTCTCCACCCCACCCTCCAAATTAATTGTTTTGAATCATATCAGTTTGAGGTGGTTTGTTGGACAGTAATACTTAATTGGAATATCAACATTTTCATATTCTCTTAATAATAAGTAGGAAATGACGCAGCGACAGCCTTCACTATGTCTAAGTCCTCACAGGTTCACACTCAGGATTGCTGCCCTAACTGTCACTCTGTTGATGGCTTTTTGGAATTATAGACTGGGAAAAAAAGGACACGGCACACTTTAGAAACCAACTGATCTTCATGAAGATAAAATCACCAGGACCGTTACTGGCTAACGTTAGCCAAGGGTAAGTGATAGGGTTTGAGAGGACCATGGTGGTGCTAGGATTTCAACTGAGGGTTCCAAAATTCCTTGCTTTGTTCAAAGAACATATTGATTGATGGTTGATGGATTTCTGACCCGATGGATCAATGGACAGAGACGAGCTAAAATAAGTATAGCCATGATTATCCAGTCATGAGTCTTCAAAAGAAAATCAAATAGAAGACTTGGGTCTTTTTTTTTTTTTTTTTTTTTTTTTGCCCTGATCCCTGTTAACATCAATTAGACTGTGCCCTACTGTGATATTCTAATTTTTAGCACAAGAAGAAAAATGAATTGATTTCAGGGTTGATATCTCCTAACATTTAAAAGGAACTACTTCCATTGAAAATATGGGCACCTTAGCAATAGAATAAATGGCTTGACATTTGTGAGGCCAAAATAGTCAATATAGAGAGAATTCTCTTATTGAGAAATAAATCATTAACCAGGCTATTTCTAAGTTCGATTCAAAAGGCTTGAATATGTCATTAATATATTTTCCCCTGTATTTCTCTTGATTAAAGTGCCTGTGTCTCAGGGAGCGGCTGCTTTCTCTCTGCCTCTGGCTCTCAGCTGTTCTAAGTCTCAGTTCTTTTTCCCTGACTCCCTGCTGTAGTGTCATAACAGGACCCTCCTCATTAAAGGAGGGAGATTTGGAGTATGATTCCTGTCCTTTTGCATGGTGTTGCTAAACACTGGAGACTTGAGAGGGAAGTCTGTAAAAAGCTACCTCCCCCTTTCAGTGAGTGACATGACCAAGGAAATGGACATAGGCAAGGAATTCATTACTCGAAATACCTTGACATTTCTCTCGCCAGCAGCAATCCTGTTCCCTGCCTCTCACATAGGGATGGCCTTAGAGACTCACTCAGATAAGCAGGATGCAGTAGAAACACGCTGCCTGCTTTCTGGGTCAGGCACACAGCACAGCCTGCTAGAGAAACCCAAGCCCTAATGCTGTGAGGAAGCCGAGCCACACAGAGAGGCAGTGTGGAAATATTTTAGCTGTCGGCCTCAGCAGAGGTAAGGACTAGCAGCCAACATTGATACCATACTTACAGAATCATGTCAGAAAGATCTAGACATGGGCCACTCTGTCACTCTCTGTCTGCAATCAGGCCAAGCAAGAATGACCCCCTTCACCCCCCGGTGACACAGTAACAAAATGATTGTGTCTGGTTTGAGACTCCAAGGTTTGGAGAGGAGCTGAGGTTACTGAAAGAGCAGGCAATGTCTGTGTTTGGTTCCATGGTTCTGCTGCTCCCTCTGTTAGCCGTCCTCGATCCCCATCTCAGATATAAGGCAAGGACTTGGCTGCAGGTCCTGGAGTGGAGAAGTGGTCACAGGAAGCAAGAGAGATCCAGGGAAGAGAAAGTGAAATTGTGAAGGAAAGAAGCCAATATCTGCTTGCAAATAAATTGCTTACTAGAATGGGCAGCTGCTGCTCAGTGCCACTGTGGGCCTCTGAGGAAATATTAGGGTGTGCCTCAGAACAAGGGCATCGGAGCACAGGAAGGCTGGAGCCATGTGCTTCTCCGTCTCACCTTCTCTCTCATCTTGCATTGATTGAGGTTAGCAGTAGGGCAGAGACTCCTCTGCCCTTGTGGGCCAGGCTTACTGACAGATGGGCAGCCTTCTGTATGGAGTCCAGGAGGAAGCACAGTGCAGCATCCTTGCTGCCCACACTATCTGTGTGCCCCAGTGACAGTGAGCTGAGCTGTCTACACATCTGGGCTGATGTTAGGTGGGTCAAGACAGGCAGCTTACTGATCAAATGTCCATCATGTTTTCTGGTCCATATGTCAGCTAGGGAGGGGGTTTCAAAGCACAAGACTGCTTTCAAAACATTGTTGTGATTCAGGTCTTTGAACGGATCCCCATTGCTCATAAGAAAAAAGAAAGGAAGGAAGGAGAAGAAGGGAAGGAAGGAAGGAAGGAAGGAAGAAGAAATGCTTACTGTGCCAATGCATGGCATGGTCCTGTTTATCTCCAGCTATTATTAGCTTCTTCATTCTCTGAATGCAAAACACACTGGCATTACTTCCTTTACCCCAAAGTTCCAAGTTGTCTGCAAATATGGTTAGCTGTGCCTGGAATGCTCAGCCAACTCCCACCTGCAAGCCAACTCCGTAATTCCTACTCAATTCTCCCATGTCAGATCAAGCACCACTTGAGGAAGGCTTCCACGGCCCTCTTTTCTCCCACGAGCTCCTCTGCATCTTACTCTGGGGCTATAGATATGTATCTTTTAAATGGTCTTCTCAGTGGTGTCTTTCTCTCATGGTAGAACAAAGTTCCAGCACATTCAGTCATGTTTCATATTCAGCAACCATGGTGTGTGTGTGTGTGTGTGTGTGTGTGTGAGAGAGAGAGAGAGAGAGAGAGAGAGAGAGAGAGAGAGAGAGACAGAGACACAGAGACAGACAGAGAGAGACAAGAAGACAGAGAAGGAGCCCAGCACGCATAGATGTGCATGTCCTCATTTCAGATGGAAGAGTATTTGGCATCGTACATCCGTTGACTCCTAAGGATACTTTAAAAGAGATAACTGACAAATGTTTCTTCTCAAGAATGACCGGGAGTGGAGGAGGCGGCTGCCTTTGTTTTTCTTAGGGATATTTTCCTGGGGAAATTTGGGTTGCTTCTGGCTCCTCAGCACTCGGGCTCACTGAGGGAACAATGAAGAAGGCAGAAGACAACACACTGTGTTCACTGAAGAAACAACCATATTCATGACTGTATCATGTCTCAGAAGCCTTGATAATGTCAGAATGGTCTACAATCCCCCACTGTGTTTGGAAACTAGACAGTATAATAGATAAGAGGGAAGAGCCAGGAACCTAACATTTTCAAATTTCATGTATCAATAAAGACAATAAGAACTGCCACTTAGGGATGCTTGGAGGGGCTGCCTATGAGCGGGGAATTGCCCCAGTCATCTGTAAAGACTGCACTGGCACACACAATAGGCTCGTATGGAGTTTCACCTACCTTGTCATAAAAGGATATTACAGGGATGGAGTGAACAGGCGGGGTACTGGGACCTACTGGGGGCTTACAGGTCTTAGTTATTCAAAGTGCTATTCTTTGACAAAGACAGGATTAAATGGAAACTCATTAAAGTATAGACAATTCTGAAGGGAGAGAAGAAGATAATTGTTTCAAGGCTATTGAGATAGTGTCAAACATGAGAACAGGAGGTTAGTAATGAAAGTTAGGAACGTGAATTCAGGCAGACATTTTCTGAGCCGAGAATAAGCAAATTAAACAAACAGGAATAACAATGAACTTCAGCACTTTCACTGGGGGTGTCGAGGGGGGATGTGAAATTTCCAATTTGGTTCATTTGTGTTAAATAGTCAAGCATGATATATTTTTGTTTTTTGTGTTGGACAATTATATGTTAGCAAGGTTTTAACAGGTTACAAAAAACTTATAATGTTAGAATCTGGAGGCCAAATTGCTAAATCAAAGAAAGAACTGTGAGTCGGCATTTCTGGTCTTCTCCCTGAGATGGAGCTGCCAAAATATCACATTATTTTCCACAACAGTTGATCCTGATGAAATTCCTCAGGCTATAATAACAGTTTCTCAAATACTAAATCATAGCTTGTCTTATGTACTAAAGATTACAGGAGATGGATAATTCACTAATATATTAAAATACTGGCTATAATTAGATGTACATCAAAATGCTGACTGCATGCAATAACTTGTTTCACTCAGATCTCAGTAATCTAATCGTGGTGTAGCTTGGGGGTCACTGAAGAAGTGTCTGCTGTGTGCGAGGCACTGTGGGAAGTGTAGGGCCTGCCAATTAGATGCCTGATTGACATTTGCTAACCAGACGCCATTCTTACTTTTGGTACCTTGAATGACACGCTGACGTCGAATTCATAAAATGAGGAGAAAATGCTTTCAGCAGGACAGAGGAACATCATGAGGACCATTTGGGCTCTAGAGGCAGAGTGGTGACTGAGGCAGCCTTCAAGGTCAGTTGAAACCCTCCTCCGTGGCTCCCTTGGCCATCTGAGCAAGTTCTTGAAGCATCAATTTCTTCAGCTGTAAAATGGGAGTAATAACATCTGTTCTCAAGCTTGGCGCCAGAATTACAGTGAATTGAGGCCTATACACCACGTGTTACTGCGCACACACGCCACGTGTTACTGTGCACACACACACCACGTGTTACTGTGCACACACACCACGTGTTACTGTGCATACACACCACGTGTTACTGTGTACACACATCAAGTGATACGGTGCTTAAGGAGGCCCCAGAATGAATAGCAGCTGCAGTTGTGGGGAAAAGGGAACAAAATATGTGAAAGACCATAGAGACGGAACGGGGCAGTCCCGTGCCTAGTGGGCCCCTGGCTGGGCGTGGCTCTCAGCCTTTGAGCTTGTGTTTCTTTACAGGTAACGTGGTGGCAATAACAGTGCTTATGACAGAGGGCTGCTTGTCGTGGGAAGTGTTTAGCACCCTAGCTAGTATCGAGCTCAGTAAGGGCTAACTTGTTACTACCCATCTCCATGGGAAACATCGGGCCTGCATTCAACCGCTTTATTTTCCTTTGTTTTATATTGCCGTTAGAAAATGAACTGGCTTTTTGGGCTTTTTACTCTTACTTTTAAAACTCTGTTATCTGCATTCTTCCTATGTGTTATTAAATAAACGAAGAAATGCATGAAGAGAGCCGTAGAGTCACTCATTTGCGGGGCGCATTAAAATCAGATTATCATGTATTTACACTCAGTAAAAGCTCAAGGGAGGCAATGTTTTTACTCCTTCAGATTCTGACGGTAGCACGGACGTTCCAGCAGGAAAACATGATACAGTGACAATGAAGAAGCTAGAAGTTTGTTTAGTCTGGAAAATGTCGACACATATGAAGCCAGAGAGACAAACACACGGACCCTCCACGTGGTCATCTTGCAGCGGAGCCTCTGAGCCCCGCCCACACACCCCTCTCCCTCCGCTGTTGGTTCATCCTGTTCAGAATCTAAGCAAGTCTGAGCTCTGCCTTTGTCGATGTGTCTCTGAAGTATTCTAAAGTCTGTAGGTCTGCTGACTTTAATATTTTTTTTTGTTGCTAATTTTTCATTAAAGAAGTTATTTTTCTATTATCTTAGTTAAGGTTTTCATTGCTGTGAACAGACACGAAGACCAAAGAAATGCTTATAAAGGACATTTAACTGGGGCTGGCTTACACAGTCCAGCATCACCATGGTGGAAACCATGGCGGCATCCAGGCAGGCGTCGGGAAGCTGAGAGTTCTACATCTTCACCCAAAGAAAGTCAGGACCAGACTGTTTCCTGGCAGCTAGGAGGACAGCCTCAAAGTCCACCTCCACCGTGACACACTTCTGTCAACAAGGTCACATCTATACCAACAAGGTCACACCTCCTAGTAGTGCCACTCTCTGGACCAAGCATATTCAAACTATCACATCTCTTGAGCTTCTTATAGAATGTTCTGGATTGTCCATTGTTTTCTTCCTTGGGTGCTTATATGGTAAACTCTAAAGCCGTAATCAGATTTAGGCTTGATCTTCTGGCAATGTGATTTCCATGAGCATAATGGCATGGGCACTTCCTGTGGCAGCACATCAGGAGGGTACATGGTCCTGACTGTCACTCCTTCCCTGATTTCACAGTTAATCGATAGTTTCAGGTGTTGTCTGGACTCATGACAGGAAGGCTCTCATCAGCCCCCAACCTAATGGCTGTAGCAGCCATTAGAGAAGGCTTTTATATCTATTATCTCATTAAGAGGTTGCAAATATAGTGTTATAATTCTGCCACTCAGCATGCACTCATTAACTATGAAGAACTTTTTGTGGCTACCTAAAAGGATTATGGGGGAGAAAAGGCCAGGGAGATGTTTGATTCTTTTTATTTTCACCAATTTTCAGACAAATGAATATTTGCCAAGCAGCTTCCAAAATTGCAGGTTTCCTCTTTAATCTTTGTGCACTTTGTGAATTTTAATACGGGTAACATATTTCAGTGCATGGCACTTATTATTCTATATGACACTCAGGTTGTTCTGGTTTGGAACTGGGTGGCCCTTACACATTGGTCCTTGTGCCTTTTGACCCAGTCTTAATTGTCTCTGGTATCTCCCTTGCTTTCTACGGTGACAAGCTTGTGCAGGCTCATCTGTGCAGATCCAGAGCCAGCCTCCTCTCTAGGGAATGCTGATTCCTTTCGATAGAAGTCACAGTCTGGACACTGGTTTGGTCACTGGGACTGGGCTGGCCATTGTTTCTGGAATATTGAACTTTAAAATAAATATCCACAAAAGTGAACATCAAGAACTGGAAGTCTTTAGTTATAAGTTACCTGAGTCACTAATTTGATTTGCTGTCCCTGTTTTAAAAAAAAAAGTAATACTTTCAAACTATTGACAAATGACTCCCTTAAATGGCAATGATATCGTAATACAGTGTAAGCGTCAACTGGATAAGGAGGCCTGGGTCAGAGCGCTAGTGTGAAACGAGGTTCCAGGGGATCACAGACCAGGATACTCTGTCAGTACTGGTCACCACATAAGAAATGCCAGTGACATCTATGTGTAACCCATCGCAGCCCCCAGCACCTGGCCCTGCCGTCCACAACGTCACGTGACCTCACCTTTCTTATCCACAGAGATCAATGTCTCTCAACACTGAACTTTGGTAAAACTTCAGCGACGCTGCAGCACAGTTAGAAGACAGAGAAGCAAAAATCATGTATTTTCCAGTTGTGCTTTCTTACAAAACATCTTCCAAGCTTCTTCCCAAACGTTGTGCTTCCTGTCCTGGGGTGGTCTCAAGGGTGCTAAGCGTCTTTCTCATAAGAAGTTATGATGATAACAGACAGTGACTTTTGATGCTTTTATCAAGTTACCATTTCATAAGTTAAGTCTCTTGAAATATAAAACTGTCCATGGCATCCAAAAATCCTGGTACCTATCAGAGGCATCACAGGAGCACTCAAGCTGCCTGGGCACTGAGGTGC
The DNA here is from genome assembly GCA_021653895.1 of Mastomys natalensis. NCBI lineage: Eukaryota > Metazoa > Chordata > Mammalia > Rodentia > Muridae > Mastomys > Mastomys natalensis. Next base: position 19,491 of record JAJTUV010001057.1, read on the forward strand.
CACCATTTGTGTCAGACACTGGTTTGAAAGGACACAGAATGCAGTGTGTGGTGAGCCCGGGTAGAGCAGTGGGCGAGGAAGGGTAGGACCAGCTCTAGCTCTGACAGAAAAGCAGACCAGGTAGGAAGCCCAGGGGAGGCTGATTGAGGAGGGCAGTTCTGGCCACCCCAAGCAGACTTCATCAACTCAGTGCTGATGAAATAAGGGAACCTAAGAACTGAAGAGGCCCATGTCCCAAGGGCTCAAAAGGAAGGCGACTTGGCTGTTCTTGAAGAGGATACAGACGGCTATTGTAGCCGTCTGCATGACAAGGCTTGTGGCCAGGCCACCAAAGTACTTAGGACAGGGTAGGCCCTTTCTCTCTACACTTCTCCATTTCTGTGGTCCACTTTTCTACCCTCCCTCTTTGCAGTCCACCAGCTACAGCCCAGAGAGAACTGAACTGTGGAGATCTGCACACAAAACAAAAGACTTAGGGTGGCTTTCCTGCCTTGTATCAAGAGGCCGTATTCTTAGTGTTCTCGGGAGTGAGCTGGTATTGGGCACCAACTGTGACAGGATGAACCCACGGAAGGCAAACACCAGGGCTCTGCAGATTGATAACGAGGTGCAGATGCAGAATGCTTGTCCGTGTAAGCTGTACTCTGAGTCAGCGACTCCTCTTTGCTCCCCTCAAGCCTCTGCTCTTGCCACCTCCCTCTCAGCAAAAGACCTTCCCTCCCACCCACAACCTCCATTCACAGCAAAGACTACATCCTTCCGCTAGCAGGCTTATTGGTGTTCCTTCATCAACTGCCTTCCAGTCCCTGTAACATCTCCCGGTTTTGTCTGGTAGCAATCCTGCTGTTATGTCCCTTGCACCTTCAAAAAGATACTTGTATTCCTTATCCAGGTTTGTCTCTGGGGAATCCAAACTGAGGTGACATCTAAGCCACTAGCTTAGAGCTCCAGTAGACACATCGCAGGACCTGCCTTCATCTCTGGCTGACCTGGCCTTTAGTGAGTGCCTTCTCTTTCATGAAATGCCCCGTGACACTGTGTGTTCTAGAGCTCCATACCACTGGCCACTCATTTCCAATCACATGTATGGGCTTGTTTTAACTTGGCTTTGTTGCGGTACCCTGTATCAATGCATGCATTTCAGGTGAACTAGCGCCACAGCATTTACCTTATGACATTTCCATCCGTTCATCTGTGGACGTGCCAGGAATTAAATTCAGAATCCTGTACAGACGAAGCAAGTGCCTCCCAGCCTGAAGTTTTCATTCTTCTTTTTCTTAAAGTTAATTTTTAATTGTGTGCACGCATGCTCGCATATATCAGTACTGGTATGCTCCTAGACGCCCAAGGCATCAGACCCCTTATAGTTGGAGTTACAGGCCATTATAAGCTGCCTGACATATGCACTGGAAACCAAATTCGACTCTGCAAGGGCGGCACCAACTCTTTATGGCTGAGCCATCTCGGCAGCCCCAAAGTTGTCGTTCTTACAAGCGATGGAGATACTGTAAGGAAGCAAGTCGAAAAGTTAGCACAGGCCAGTGGGAAGCCGCGATGGTAATGTGACGGAGAAGGGAAGACTATGGTTGTTTGGTCAGAGGCACTTACTCTATGTTCAGGGAAAATCTCTCAGGAGGAGACGATGGAGCTGAGACCTCCATGGTAAGAGAAAGAAAACCACAAGGAGGCTATGTCAGGGCCTCCGGGCAGAGGGACTCGAGGAGAGGTGAGTTCTCTGTTCTGGGAGCACTAGGAGGCCCTACGATCATGTGAACATTAATAGAAGAGTTGCAAAAGGCCAGGGTGGGGAGAGGCAGGAGGCTCTTTTCCAACAGGGAAAAGTAGATTAGACCATGGTTCCTGGGCTTCCCTGCCTGAACAGCCAACAAACCAGAAGCATGTGAGCATTCTCAAAAGTGGACGAGAAAGCTCCTCATGTCTGTACACAATTATGGGTCTTCTCACAGAGAAGCAAAAAGGCCCTAGACCAGGAACAGCTGATAAATGAAAGAACTGCCGTGGACCATTATTCTGTTTGAAATAGAAAAATAAAACCCAAAGCAGCTGTACAAGGTAACAATTTATGGTGCTGGAAATGTCTTCCGAAGTCTTTTTAGAGTTCAGTGTCGACTGTTTATGGAAGGTGTAAAATTCTTATAATGCCAGTGTTTTATGAAGGGAGGAGTTGGCAGCTCCTTTTAGCCTGATCCCTGTTCTTGGGAAATGCGCGTTTTCCTTTATTTATTCATATTGTTTCCAGTCCATCAAAAATAGACGAGATGTAACAGGACAGTCCATTTGTACCATTCTGTTTGGAAATAACGGTCAGAAGCACTTCATGGCTGTCAGCGCCCCACCAGTGTGGCTCCCAAGCGCCTCTCCGCACTCAGAAGCCTTCCTGGCTTCGTGTTTAGCTTTGTAATCTGCTTCCACTTCCACCATGCTGGGAAAAGCATCCCTTTAAAATTCAGAGCTATGCAAAGGGCAAGAAGAGGGGTGAAGATGATATCTCCAGAAGCCCCCAAAGAGGCGGGGAGGCAGAGACTCCCCCGTTTAAGGATGAGCTTGATGAAAGAGTTAGGAAAGGCTCGGCTTTTCCAGATCTGCAGACCTGCAGAACCATATGCGTGCATTAATTAAGGCTGTGGGAAGGAGGAGGCATCCGAGAAAATAACAAAGCCGCAGTGTATGCGTGCAATGATTTTTCATTCTGTTTCGCTTCAGCTCTGCCCCTGCAACAGAGGATCTAATCAATCTGCCGGCTATTAAGTTTGTTAATTGATAATGCATACTAATTAGGCTCTGCGCACTTACTTAAGAGACCCTGCTAAGGTGATTGTAGGCACACGTCCAAATGGAGTTTAAAGTATTCTGTGTGAGGTTAAAACTCATCAACCAGAATAGATGGATTTTATATTATAACAGAAGGCACAACATACCCGTAAGTATTTAATGTATTGCACACTTATCCATTATTACATATTTTAACTCTACACAATAATTAAAAATGGTAGAAACAGCTACTAAAAACTATAACTAAGTCGCCCTGGCGAGGGCGTGAGGAAATGTCAGCGAGAGAGCTATTTTCTCATCAAGGTAAATGTTTAATTTTCTCATTTGTATTTGGGAATGGTCAGGGGGAGCGAGGGTGGAAACAGTGTGTGGCGATGCTTAGTGAACTGCATGGCCATCGGAGGCTCCGGCAGCCGCGCGTGGCGTGTGCTGGTGGTCATGTTTCCAAGGTCAGCCCTCCAGAGACTGTCCATCTGACCCATAGAAACACATTATCTGGGAGCTCAAGGTCGAAAACATGTCTATCAACCATAAAATTGGATGCTGGTCATACTCTTGTCCCTTTTTTGAAGGGCTGTCACTTTGGGGGTGGACTGAAGAGGACACCAGGCATCCAGCAATGTCCCTTGAGGGAATGGTCTCCAAGAAGGTGGCTTAGTCCTCTCCATGGGGATTGACTGAAAAGGACACCAGACGTCATGCAAATGTCTTTTGTTTCCCAGGAGGGTGGTGGTCCCTCTCTGCACCCAAGGTGAATCAGTTCTGGTTTGGCTTCTAAAGATGTGTCTAAGGGGTCAAAAGAGATTTCCTCAGATCTATGCGATGTCTCCTGAGGCTCTGACTAGTTTCTTAGATGTTTGAAAGTGTCAAGGACCAGCCTTGGCTCAGGTATCACCTCACAAAGGGAGGCCAGCATTCCCTTCCACACCCTGAAATCTCCACATTCTCCTGGACGGTTCAGAGTCACCTCTCAGGGTCCTTATTCCAGGCTTGGTATGGGGAACACCACGATGAAGCAGATGGGTGCCATCCCTGCCATTCACACAGCTGGGAGGCCAGCACGGCTAGCACATGGTCGTCCACATGTTCTGGTTGTCCCTCCCTTCCTCCCTCCCTCCCTCCCTCCTTCCCTTCCTTTCTTCTCTTCTTCTCTCCCTCCCTTTCTTCTCTTCTTCTCTCCCTCCCTTTCTTTCTCTTCCTTTCTGTGCTCTCACTTACCCCATCCCCTCCCCCAACTTTCCCCATTTCCTCCACCCCACTTGCCCAACTCCTCCCCCCCCCCCCGACACCCCACTCCCTCAGTCCCCCCACCACTCCCAACAGCCCTGTCTGGCCTCAGACTAAGTATGACTTAGGGTGACCTTGAACTTCCTCAGGTCTGTCTTCTTCAGGCATATATCACGTCTGACTTACACGGTGAAGAGGATAAGCCCAGGGCCCTATGCACTCTGCCCACTGGGCTGCCCTGGCCTCCAGGAGAAGAAGCTTTCTAAAACTGAAAGACAAACAAACAAACAAATAAACAAACAAAAAACCTGCCTAGGCTAACTGAAAATCGCTAATTCTTCCAGACTGAAGTCCAGATCCCTCAGATAAAGTCGTGAGTTCCCAGTTTTATCTCTTGAGTGGACCTCTTTTCAAAAAACATATTTTTGAGGAACTTCTAGAGTCCAAGCCTTGTACAGAGTGCTTCATATACTTCAGAAATCCAGACAAACACAGTCCCTACTCCTGTGGCAGACTCGAGCCAAAAATCTGTCCACAAGTTTGGATGCAAGGCCATTTGATTCCCCAGGGCTTCTGGGTAGAAGTATAAAATGACACTTTGTTTTGTTCTCTCTCTCAAAAGATGGGGTTCCTATGGCATTATTGGCAAATGGTCTCATTTTTAAAAAAGCATGGGAAGTGCCATCATAAAAATCCAAAAAGGCCTCTCTACAACTTAGAATTTTAAAAATAAGAGTAGGCTGGGCTGTTAAAGGCTAGACTCATAACCAAAATATAAAAATAAGGGTGGGAAATGAACCTCTTCAGAAGCCCTGGAGCTGAGGGAGGAGTCTGCCCTGTTTACACTCCTTAGCAAACCTAGAGTTCCCACACACAGAACTGTGGATGCTGGCAGGGGGCAGTGGACTGGATAGTGTGCATTTAATTAGCAAACGAATTGTGCTCCTACAGTGTGACCACTGAACCCAAAGCTAATCTGGCATCACATCGCTTTGGCTTTGTTTTTTAGCTATTTTGTGATGACTGAGTACAACGATTCTGTGTGGGGAAAATTAATTTCTGAATAGTTGATTGTAAGAGAGAGAAAAAATAACTGAAGGACCACTATGCTTAGGAGCTAAACATTCTTGGGCAAACCGTTCAACACAGGATTGGGGCTGATAAGGAGACTTCTGAGACAGAATTGTCCCTTCCCAAGGACAATTCATACTAGCAGGAAGCCTGAGTCTACGGAGGAGGCTGAGCGCAGAATCAGAAAATGCTCTCCACAGCTGCATACTGTGAGTGCAGTCATTAGTCTTGAGGATCAGAGAGGTAGTTCCGGGGAGCATGTTAGTGGCATAAACATTATCTATCCTTCTTGAACTAAATGATGAGATTAGATTAAATTTTCTCAGGCAGTTAAAAGCTATGTATACAATTGTTTTTCTTCCTCACTAAGGACCAATAACAATATCTTGATATGTTGATGTTATCATTTGGAAAATGAATAATTTTCTAAAGTAGATTGAAAACTAGGTCCCAGGTGAAGGGCGAAGGGGGAAAATGTATAAACCTTAGGTGTGCCACATTTTCCCACAGAAATGAAGTCTGATTTATTAAGGCTAGAATTATTGGCAGTGTCACGGAAGAAACAGTTATTTTCTGGGCTTTCACTACAGTGAACAGCTTATCCCTTCATTTTTACTTGTATGTATGAATTGAGAGGGTAATTAAGGATCTAAAATCTACCAGACAGTGTGTGTTAACTTGTATGGCCAATGACCCTAGATTCTTGGTGAGGTAGCTAACATGCCATTGGATTTTGTTATTATTTTGATGTTTCTATCATAGTAAGGGCAGGGAGACAGTTACACATGGTCTTTTGGAGACTTGGGCTCCTTGTATTTAGTGACTTCCTCTTCCTTCAAGGCCTTGGGGCTTGCCATTGGATCCTGTGTGCTTAGTTCAAGAGGATGGTTATCCATGAGCTAGAAGGGACACATGGGCAGAAGTCATTGCCTGGATGCATCTGGCTCTGAGAATCCTGGAAAGATCACTTAGCTGAGGAGGAAAGTGTGGTGAACAGCTAGAATCTGCTAAGTAGATATCCAAAGAATGTCTCAAGAGAACGGACTGTGACCAAGGACAGCAAGTCTTCCCTGCACTCAAAGCACTGAGACTTTAACTGTCACGGAGCTGTCACATTGTGTGAGCTATCCCCTCAGAAGCATCTCTGACCTGAATGATGGGGCTTACACAAGGCCATCCAGTGAGAATTTCAAGGACCAGCTCATGCTGGAGAATAGCAACGTGCCCAGTCCACCCCAGGTCATCCTCTCCTGAGCTGAAGCACAGCGGGTGTGTACAGCCATTCCATCCATCCGAACCCCTTTGAAGGCTCCTGTTATATGAAGAGCATATCTTTGGTCCACTACTCCATCAACAACCCATCAATATGACATTTTCCTGAACATCAATACCCTCAGTTTAGGGTCAGAAGATGTAGTTAAATAGCTCCCTGGTGACTGGGAGTTGGCAGATGCTAACTACAAAGAGATCTGACCTCTCTCCTACGTTTTGAGGGACTTTGGTTGGACCCAGATTACAGCTCTGCCCATGTAAACTGCTTCATAAGAAGTAGTAGATTTTACACCGGGAATGGTGACACAAATCTGTAATCCCAGCATCCGGGAGGTAGGAGGATCAAAAGTTTTAGGCTCTCTAGCCAGATGGGCTCAAAAAACAGAAAGAAGGAAGAGAAGGAGGAGGAAGGAAAGGAGGAGGAGGAGGAAGAAGAGGAAGAGGAGGATGGGGAGGAAGAGGAGGAGGAAGCTGTCTTTTAAACATTAAATGAGAGGGTAATTATTTTCTTTACTATAAAATTAACCAGTTGAATTCATTTAATGGTAAACTTCTCCAATGGTAGCCAAATATCGACTGACTTAAAACATCATAGATATCTCAGTAGTGCCAACACAGCACACACAGTGTTCTAATGGATGAGGGGTACCAATGTGGCCTGCTGTAAATGACATTTTTCTTTATTTCCAACCACAGAAAGCTGCCTCATATTATTTTGGCTTCTTACCATATTTTATAATTTATCACATATAAAATCTTTATTGTTCAAGTTGGTGCAGTAGAAATTAATATTTTTAATTAGGAAGCTAGTTTTTAAAAATAAACTTTGTTATAAAAACAAATTTGCAAAAAAAAAATCACACACTAAAATTAAGCAGATTTAAAGTCTGGAAATTGTATGTTTCAAGTAGAAATGCTAAGTAAATGTATACAAATTTGATACTTCATTTACTCCCAAATTGAACTAGCTTAAATAAACTAGAGAAGCAGCAGCAGCAGCAGAAGTGGAGGAGGAAGAGGAAGAAGAGGAGAAAGAGGAGGAGGAGGAGGAAGAGGAGGAGGGGGAAAAGAAGGAAGAGGAGGAGGAGGAAGAGAAGGAGGAAGAAGAGGAGGAGGAAGAAGAAGAGTAGGACAAGGAGGAGGAAGAAAATCTTGGGTTATTTGTCAATTAATAGGCAGGTAAAATAAAAATTATTGACTTTCAGCTCATTTTTACTGTCAATTAAATTATGTTCATTTTACATTTAAAATGAAGATAAATGATTATCACTTTTATGAAATATGAAACATTAACTCAAATTATCCCCAAACAATGCATATTGTGTAGTACTCAGGAAGGAAGTGACGTTCTGAATTGATGCACTAGTCTGGACAGCACGTCTGAGTTAGTCTGGATGGCATGTGGCTGAGTAACTGTGGCCTGCTGTTAAACAGCTTTGAGGCGAGGTGGCTCAGACCTACTGTGGGTGGAGCGGGTCCCTCAGTCTTCTGACCGACCATTCCTAGCATAGACTTTGCACATTCTATGGAGAAAATACGATAGTTGTTGACTCTAGGCATTGTCTACTTTGGGAGGAGAAAGAGGAAGGGTTGGTGGAAAAGTTTTCTTAAAAGCCTTACTGGACCGCTCAGAGTGGTCAGCACCTTTAATCCCAGCAGTTGGGAGACAGAGGCAGGCAGATCCCAATGAGTTCAGGATCTGGTCTACACAGTGAGTTCTAGGACACCCAGGGCTTGGGGGGGGGCGAGGGGAGAAGAGGGAGGAGGATGGGGGAAGAGGGAGGAGGACAAGGGAGGGGAGAGGAGAGGAGCGAAAAGGAAAGAAGAGAAGAGAGAAAAGAGAAGAGGAGGGGAGGGGAGGGGAGGAGAGAAAAATAACAATTAGAAAATCAACCCCTGAAGCCCATGTCTGCGCATGCTTCGTATTATCTTCCGGTCCTCCTTTCCTGCTCCTGCAAGCTACTTCCGTGGAGATTTGCCAGCTGTCTTCCAGAGGACAGTGCAGCACCTTTGTTTTGGGACACCAATGGGAGGCACCAGAAAAGGATGGGAAGGTGGGAAAATGGTGAGAGAGAGCAACTTATTTCTCCAGCCCTTTCTTTGAATTGGCTAAAGCTTGGCTATGCCCTCTACAGGAGCCCCATGCTGGTCGGTCAGTGCAGGAACCGGACTGGGGCTGTGGAGACCAGGGCAAGCATCCACTCCGCAGCCACTTTACTGAGGCTCCAGTGGCTTTGGAGAGGCAAGTTCTTGTTCACTGCCCAGCTTCTGTGGGGGTGCAGCCTACCAAAAAGTCGGGGATCAGCGATCCTCAGTCTGGCCTATACAAAGTCTACAATGCAGTCAGCCAGCTGAAGCTGGGGTCTTTCTGCCCCTTCATAGCATCTTAAAACTCCTCTGGCCTTCCTCTAGCTGACTCACGGCTTCCTTCCCCTGATTTTTAACCCTTGCTAGGCAAGCATCCTGTCACTGAGTTCCATCTCCAGCTCAATTCATTTGTATTTAGATGGAACTTTAAGTGAACAGAGCTCTTCAGTCCTTCTGGCTTATGGTATGTGAAGTTTTCACTGACCATGTGTTTCCCTGTCCCTTATTCGTTTCTTCTTATAATGCTGTGAACATCCACAGGTCACCACCCGAGTCTATACACTGACAATAATTTCTATTCACCTGAGCTCCTCTCCTCTCCATCCCCTTGCTCCCATAAGAGAGTCATGAGCATAACACATGCATTTATCTTGCATGTATAATATATGCTTATTATCTATGAATATTTATTTTAATCAATTTATAACTTCATAAACATGCATCATAAATGCCTTCCATATACCTGCAGATAACATCTGGGCCCCGATTTATTTTAAGGATATCATGTGATACTCAGACCCACTGTGTTCTTGCACTGTGTTGTTTACAGTCCATCCTTATCACTGCTGTATGCTATTCCATTATTTGTCTATCCTCATGCTGACGGGCATATGAGTCTTTTGTGAGTTTTGCAATTGGAAGTAACATTGCAATGGGCTCACACTTACACATTGTTTTATTTACCTGTATGGGAGTGTCTCTTAGCTGTGCTCCCAGGAAGGGAGTACCTATGTTCATGTTTACAAAATAATACCTCATTGTCTTTTCAAAGTAGCTGTGTAATTTTTACTCTTATAGCAATGTATAAGAAATCTCTTGGTCCCTGTGTAACGCTTGGTGCTATTAGGCTGGATTAATTTTGCATATTAGATTTATAAATGGTGTCTCAGTGTAGTCTTGATTTATTTTGGGTTATATAATAATACCAAGTTTTGCTATATAGTTCATGCTAACCTGTAAGGTACAAGTGACCCTCCTACCTCACCCCTATCCCTGAGTTCTGGGGTTATAAGGACATGCCACCAAATTTGGCTTGGATTTGCATTTCTCTAATTATTAATGAGAATTATAGGTAGCTTAGTTCCTGGTTGCATCTTCTGTGCAGATCTTTGGCCATTCTAAAATTAGAGTTTTCTTTTCTTCCTCCATTAATGGTAGGTTCGGCAGACAGAAACCCAGTCCTAGATGATTCTAACACAATTAGTAAGCTTCATCCAGGGCCATACATAAAGTCCTTCTCCTCAGAAGCGGAGGGAGACATTCTCCTTGAGCAGGCATGAACATTCGTGGGAGCAATGGTGTGTCTGGTCAGGTGATGCCATACGTTTAAAGAGTCGCCAGCATGGCACAGCTATCAGTCAGTGTCCAAAGCATGTTTAAAAGACAGCCTCAAATGTTGGGAAATCTAAAACTATTTCTAAATAACTCACCTTAAAAAAAAACATGGTAACATCCTCATCACCAGAACCCAAACTCTTACTCTATCCAAGAGTAGAGCTACCTGTCAAAGGGCTGGCCCTTTAGTGTCACCCAAGTGTGTCCTGTGGTTCTTATGGACCACACTCCTCAGAATTTACAAGGAAACCCGCTTTCTCTGCAACTTTTAAGAGTTCTATGATAGCACGTGTGTATCTTTATCAAACTGACTAATTCTCTCACTCTTCAGATACCAACTGGGTATATTAACATTTACCCAGTTTCCAACATTTCGATTTTAATACTAACTACCTGAAGTTAGAATACTGATTACCTGGAGTTAGTATGGTCTTCACAATAAAGGGCTCCATCTAACAGATGGCACTCACACAGATGTCAATCACACACAGTAGGTCTACAACCTTCCATCTCTGCATAGTTAGGGTATGCGGCCCTCCTGACACATGAACATACTCGACATCCTGGAAGCTCTCTAAAGCAGCTTTTAAAGGGGTTTTTATGAAGGCTTCCTGGTGTAGGAAGATTGACCATTAGCCCAGATGAAGGGTAGGGCTGAAACTGAAGGTCCCAATCTTCTAACTGTGGCTTGGTTTTGCTTGTGACCGTAAAGTGTTTAGGTCAGTGGTTCTCACTCTTCCTAATGTTGTGACCCTTTAATACAGTCCCGCATGTTGTGGTGACCCCCAACCATAAAATTATTTTTGCTGATACTTCATAACTGTAATTTTGCTACTGCCGTGAATTATAATGTAAATATCTGATATACAGGGTATCTGATATGTGACCTCCATGAAAAGGTCATTAGACCCTCCCCATAAAGGGGTTGTGACCCACAGGTTGAGAACTGCTGGGTTAGGGGCTCCCCAAGTCATCTCACTGGTGGAAAAACAAATCATTATCATGAAGGAAATTAGAAAGGGTGTTGGAGCTCCATGGCAGAAACTGGAATGGAAGATCTCATGTAGAACAAAAAATTAAGGAAATGGGAGGGGCTTCCGGAGCTGTGTGCAAGGAACTAGGAGTTAAAACGAAGCTAATAGGACAGATTGTGTGGCAATGCCCCACTGAGGGCTGAGACTCTTGCTCCACTCTCAGAGGTATTTCTCCCATAACCTAGACCCAAACAAGGAAATAGTGATGTTTCTAGAAATTGCTTTTTAGGCTAACCACTCCTCAGCCGTTCCTAGGGGAAGGAGACATTGTTAACACATCGAGATGCCTGCTCTGCCCCCAGACCATGCTATGCACGGGAATTTTCATTGTACAGTTGGCCTGGTGGAGCTTTTCTTATGTGAACACCAGCCACCCCCACTTTAAACTTGAAAGAAACAACAAAAAGTCTTTCCCTCTGGTCACATAGCTTACATTTTATCAACAGTTCATATGGGAGTGGCTCATTAATCAGACCTTCTTTAAATGACAGAAAATCCATTTTCTCCTGCGACATAAGCCTAGATTTTGCCCAACTTGCAGTTCCGTTAAACTGAACTCAGTAGCAGCAAAAAATAACCTACAAACAAGATCATGGCTTCCCAGCTGTCTACCACTCAAGGAGAGCCATCTAGATAAGGCTCACTGAGATCCAGTGAAATTTAACCTTTGAACTACACAATTGGAGGGGTCCATTCTAACCCCTGATTGGGTCTCTACCAACTTTTACTTAATATTCTTTATTTTCTCCATCTTTCTTTTCCCCCTTACCTCCTGACTTACCTTTTCTTCTTCTGATTGTTTGTCTAGGCTGGGCATCAAACCTGTACTCTCATTTATGCTTGACAAGAACTCCACCCCGAGTGTCTGTATTTTCCTCCTTAGAGATTTACAAATTGGGTAAATTCAGAAAACACCAAACCTGAATCCACCTCTGAACATGGATGCTATCAGAATACACAAAGCTAGGATCCGTGAAGAAGCCCTAGGCTGCCCTCAGCCTATGCCACAGAGGCTACCCTGACTTAGAATTTGGAAGACACCCAGGAATACTTCTGTTCTTCCTTTCATCACCTTTATCAGCCTGTGCTGAACATTCAGAAGAGGAAACATAACATGAAAATAATAGCATTAATTTAAACAATTACTTTTCTTGCAGAATTTTTGAAAAGGCTGCAGATTATATATATTTCCTAGAGAATAAATGCTAGGTTTAGCTTCAATGGATGGGTAATGAGGATAGACGTCAGGAAACTATGTTGGGCCGGTCTCAACCTCTTCTCTCAGTCAACCTTAAAGGCTGAGCTAAAAGGCCACAGAAAGATCATAGTCAGATCACACACCGGCTTAGCACAGTGCCTCTAGTAGTATCGACATCTGGGCCCTTAGAACTGGAGAAAGGCCACCGACTCATTTGACAAAAGCCAGTGAACATCTGTCAGTATGGAAATCAGCACTCCAAGCTGACCCCGAATGAGAATTCAATGACAGCCCCACAATGCACGGCGTCCCCTCTATCACCCAGAGGAGCAGGTGCCACCCAGAGCTAACCCACCGAGAGGCAATGCTCTCTAAATTGTATCTACCTGGCACAATGTGAGCAGGGCAGACCCGCTGTCCTTCCCCTCTGCTTCTCTCCAATCTGCTGTGTGACATACACAGGTTGTGGTGACACACGCCTGCCTGTAACCCCAGCACAGCGGCTGATGGAGGCAGGAGGATCAAGAATTGTTATTCTTGTTTACAAAGTGAGTTTGCAGCTGTTCTTGTTTACAGAGGGAGTTTGAGGGTATCCTGGGCTACATGTGAGCCTGTCTCCAAACAAAATGAGGCAGAAAACACAGGAAGAACACTGAAGAAATTTGTGAGGCTTTGAGAAATCCTGTATGGGTGAGAAGAGTGGACCTATGCAAGCCTTTGAACCAGCCTTGGATACAGATAATTCCAAAGAGGACAGCCACTCTCCCACACACACAGGATCTGAGCTCAAGGGCTCTAACTTAAATTGCTCTCTTGCGCTCTCTGTCTCTGTCTCTCTCTCCATCCCCCCGCCCCCCTCTGTATGTGTGTGTGTGTGTGTGTTATTTCAGAGTCTTTGAGGCAGTGTTACTAACTGGTGTGAAATTAACCCTTATTAGCATGCTTCTGAATATAATGCATTTAGGTCTAGGCAAGAGGTGGCCTTACTGTGGGGCCTGTACTTTAAAGTCCCTAACTGTGTCAGCCAAGAAACACTTGGGACCAGGTGCTCAGTGGTGACAGCGAATACTCAGCTTGTCCTCATCCATGTGCTGAGAACACGCTGTGTTGTCCAGTGCTCTTCACCTTCAGAGGTGGGACACTGTGACATAAAGACAATGTTAGTGGCTGGAATGCTTCAGCAAAAGAAATGACAAGTTAATAACCTTGTCAGATCCTTCCTGTCATGACTGCGAGGGGCTTGGGCATGGTGGAGCACTGTTTCCAGGGGTGCTGGCCATGCTCACCCTTGTTTCTTCTCGCTGCAGGTGAGTACCAGCCTCCGGCTCATGGTTGAGCACTTGTGGGTTAGGAACAATTTGAGGAATTAACTAATTTACATTATTCTTAACACATATTTTAATTTTTGCCACAATTTAGGCTGCCTTTTAAGTTTAAGAAATGGGTTTGAATTTTAGAAGAGAAATACATTTTGAAAAATATGCATGCAATATTATTTTTACTTGAATTTAAATGTTTGAAAGCTATTGGAATATCCATCCTCTATATACAATTATGGCCTACCATTTAGTCATTTAAGTTTTTACTGTTGATAGAACACAAAATATGTTAAAAGATTGATTATTTCAGTATCTTCAGCAATTAAGTTGTAATGAAAGGAAGGAATTTCATTTCTTTATGAATTTAATTTGTTACACAGCCAAATATCACCAGTCCTCCAATGGGATATTCCAGTACTTATAGTAATTATTAGATTTAGCAGTCTTTGATATTTGTGTTTTATATAATTTTAAGTCATACACAGGTTAGATTTTGGCATATTATTTCCATTATTTCATTGTAGCATTATTGTCAAGGTAGAAAATAAATCACATTTTCTTTAAGTTGCTAGCTTCTTTTATAACTTGCAAATATAGAAACATATGGGCCTTCACTTGACCTGTTCCCTTGGGGTTTACAAAAGATGACCCAATCATAAGACTTTATATTATATTAAAATATAACTATATTATATATAATTTATATAATTATATATCATATGCTGTAGAAAATATTAAAATCTGCCAACTCTGCTGCCTCCACAGCTAGCTCCATGCAGCAACTGATCATAGTCTTCCCAGCTCTGGTTCACTGCCTCAGTGCCACTCCGTACCCTCTCAGCCATAATCACCTTGTGGTCGCCGGTCCCACCTTCCAGTAATCCAGTAAAACAGAACTCTAGAAACTTATAATTAGTCAGATATCAATATGTTATTATTATATATCAATATATTCCCAATTCACAAGATGCTCACACAATAATTTCATGGTTCAATTGATAATGGTACACCTAGATTTGACAAGTTATCCGAATTATTCTATCTCTATATGAAAACATACCTACCTGTGGATATTTAAAGCCATGCTGGTTCTGAATCATCTTGTTCATTGCCTTCTATCTTGCTCTCTTCTCTCCTGAGTCTCTTTCTCTCTCTCTCTCTCTCTCTCTCTCTCTCTCTCTCTCTCTCTCTGTCTCTCTCCCCTGCCCCCTACCCCACACAACTCTTAGCTCCACCTTCCTTTTCCCTGTCCAATCACAGGCCTCCTGCTGCACTAATATTTAAATATATTGGACAGAGAAAAATCCTGCCACAATCATATAATTATATAATATGTAAATATATTATATTAAAATATAAAACAATTATTATAAAATATAAGAGGAAAAGATTTTATAAAAATAGGAGTGGAGAAGAGAAGGAGGAAGAGAGGAGGCGATAGGGAAGGTATACTAATGTGTAATAAGATTTTTTTTTAATTAAAGCTTTTTTGAAATTGCATTTACTTTTATAGTATGTGTAAGTTTGCCTAAATGTTTCTGGGTACCACATGTATGCAATGCTTGAAGAGGCCAGAAGATGGCGTCAGATCCCATGGAGCTGAAATTCAAGATGGCTGTGAATGGCCATGTGGGTGCTAGGAATTGGATCTCCATCCTCTAGAAGAGCAGCCAACACTCTTAACCTCTAAGCCATCTCTCCAGGTCTTGTGGAATTGAATTTTGAAGTGTCTCTCTGTAGCAATTATTCTCTGCTTCTCGAATTTTCTCAGTGCTTGGCTTCGATGAACCTTTTGACTTCCCACTGCCTTACATCTGCTTCCTGTCATAGCAGGTACCACAAACGGGGGGCTTGGGGGGGCATGAATGCAGGAGAAGGTTTTGTATTTTTTGTAAAAAAAAAAAAAAAAGTAAAAGAATACAGCAATGACAAAACAAATTAAAACAAAACAAAAAACCAACCTGATGCACACATGGAGAGTGAATTCGAAACACACCACAGCTGTTTTTAAAGACTGATTTGACACTTTAGGGACTATCACACACAGTTTGAAGCCCTGATCAGGGCACCTGGAAACAGAGTATTCTTTTGGTGGCAAATGTCATATTACGTTTTTAGGGCATTACGTCAATTTGGTATTTCACGTATTATTAATAATGCCTCATTACATAAAATTATTACTAAACTGGCAATTAAGTGAATGTGAAGGATCCATATGCTAAACTGCTGATAACATTTCAATTACAAATTTCACATCACATGTCTTCTAGTGTACATAACAAGGGTACCAAGCAACCTCCTGGTCAGAACCACTCTGTTTTGCAGCACGAGGCATTGGCATGAAGTTATTTTGTACATTTTTTGGTTTTTAGGGAGCTGAGGAATCTGGGTAGCAGCATAGGTTGGCAAATGCTGACATCTACTCTTGCTACAGGAAACCTTGTGTGCCACCGATGTCACCGAGGTTTCTTGGTTGACTTTTCTACACCCTCCTTTGCTTTGGATAACGACACAGTAACCTTTATATTTATTAGTAAGCTTCAGGCAGTATAGCTGGGCAGATTCTGAGCTATTCTAACAGGGCTATGCTGGCCTGGACGACTTCCCAGTCACATGGCCTGTTACTTGACGTCTTGTCTCCTCTGGCAATTCTTTCTTCATTCATGTCCCAACGGCGAGTACCACTAGAGACCCTCCTCTCCTTCTGTCTGTGGATTTGGAAGTCACGCCTCATCCTTTTCTGCCCTGCTATAGGCTGTTCAACTCTTTATTGAATCAATAGAAGGTGATAGAGAACAATGCTCTACAAAATACTAAGTCAGGAGATGCTTCGTAATACAGAAACATCCCCCAACACAGCATCGTCTCTTTGTGTCTCTCAACTTCATATTTTCCCTCCAAATGAGCAAGCCTCAGAGAGTAGCAATTTCACCATTTCTAGATGTGTGTTCTATGTTCGTTTTCTTCCATCATCAACTCTGTCTTTTGATTGTTAATAAATGCAAGTGCTGCATCGATATGGTGTTTCTGCCTGGGGACTTTCCTTAAACACAGACTCAAGTGACACCTTGAAAAGGGCTCCGAGAGGCCACCCCAGGATGGACTCCTCCTGGGTCAGTCACTCCCTTTGTTCTTTTGTGGTGGACAGTAGAGACATTATGAATCAGATGTCCCCTGCAGACTCATGTATTTGATCACTTGGTCCTCAGTTGATGACATGTTTGGGGGTCTAACTGGTGAAAGTAGGGTAGTAGGGGCACCTTTGAAGGTTAGCTCAACCCAGAGTCCAATCTAGTCTTTGAATCCTCCTGCTGGGGGTGATCAGCCACCTCCGACTCCCACTAACACCTCTGATCCTGCTGTCTTTCCTTCCTTGCTGTGCTGAACTGAAAGCTATAGAAACTGTGAGCCAAAAGGATTCCTTTATCTCCCATGATTCCTGGTAGATATTTTAGTCACAGTGACGAGAAAGTTGGTAGAGCCTGATAGTAGGGTCTTTAGAAACTAGGGAAAATGGTTGTAGCCATGGGCAAGGATTTGCTCCCTGGTCAACTAAACCCACCCTTCTGCTGTGGCTTGTTAAGGTAAATACTTCATTTCCCTACCCACTTTCAACATACTGTGGCAATATAGCGAGCAGCACCAGCTGGCTTTTAGGCCACACCCCCATCCCCTGTACATCATCTTATGGGTAGTTCCAAGTGTCAAGGTTGGGAAGCCTGACTCAGCTCACTTTCACATGATAAAATTCCAACCCAAATAAATGTTTTATAAGAATTTCAATATATTAATTTATAACTACATTTTTCACTTGCCTTGGGGGCAGGGCTATACCGACTTTTCTGTTCAAAGCACACTCTGTTTTGTTTGCAACAACTAGAGACACTTAACCAAGGGCCATAAGGCTATGTTTCACTCACAAAACACTTGCTGAGCCTTAAGATAAATTATATTTTTAGGTTCTCAAAGGACCAATCCTCAAACAATTCATGACTTAGAGGTCTACAATCAGGTTGGGTTCCTATACTGTATACTTAAGATAGGATACCAATTGTACATTCAAAATACAACGAAGGCATGGTCAGTCCTGTTGGGATGAAGGTAAGAGCTGAAGATTGATCTACCTGGGTTGGTCAAAATGTTCTTAGCTTAAGGGATGTAGAGTGGAGGAGTAGTTACCTGATGAAGACAGAGGGATTGAGGTATATACTTATGGAGAAGAAACAGCAAGACCCATTCAAGGATATGCTGACAGGATATGATGTGTGCCTAAAGAATTGAAGGTAAAGCAAGGAATTCAAATTTTTTCCCATTAATTTTTCAAGTGTATGTGTGTGCCCATGCATGTGTGTGTGCGAGGGCGTGTGCCTGTGTATGACAGCATATGTGTGGATGTCAGAGGACAACTTGGGGGGGTTGGTTCTCTCTTTCACCATGGGATTGAACTCAGGTAGTCAGGTTTGGCAAAGAGTGCCTTTCCCAACTGACCCCATTAACTTGTGTTGTTGTTGATAAAAATACTTCAACAAATAGTTCACATGGCAGTATAAACCGCATGCATGCAACTTCCCACCTAAATTTAGTGTGTCAGCATTTTGCCACTTTGAAAATAGATGAAGTTGTATCCCCAAGTCTTCCTCCTTCTCTTCATCCTTGGGAGGGTATCATTACTGTGTGTGAAATTTTCTCTTTCTCTGTGTGTAATCACATGTACACATGTTGTACACATGTGTATACTTGCTTAGTGACAAGTATGCAGAAGTACACATGCACAGATATGCACGTGAGTGTAGAAGCCAGAGGTTGGTATTCTAGTCAACTGTTAAGCTTCAGGTACAGTGAGAATTCTTATCCCAAAAGCAACTGACAAAGACATCCAATGTAGACTTTGGGTCTGCATGCACACACACACACACACACACACACACACGCAGGCACACACATTTGCACTTGCACATACATGTGTACACATGTCACACAGGAAGAAAGAGAAAGAAAGCAAGAGGAAGGAAGAAGGAAGGAAGGAAGAACAGACTCTAAGATTAACATTTTAAGTGCAGGAGTGGGATTGGAGAGATGGTTTAGTGGTTAAATGCAGGAGACATTCAACAAATAGAAGCAGAAGTCCAGTTTTCTCTTCCACTACCAACAGATTGTCTTCTTCTGGAATGCCCAGGTCACTTTCAGAGCTTCTCCAAAGAGCCCGTCTAACCTTCTCCTTGTGGGAAAAGACTACTGTATTGCCATCATTGTACAGGGGCCCTGGTCACACCTTCCCAAAACAGATTTAGAACAAATGAAAATGAAGAATTAGACATGATTCAAACTGCAGTTAAGAAACGACTTGTGCTGTGATTTGGGACTAGCTGCCTCCGTGGGCTCTGGGATCAGCAAGACAGGCTCCTAACTCAACTAACGCCATGGAAAGCCACCAAAGAGGACACCTGCTGTCAACCTCTGGCCTCTAAACACACATGTGCTCCCATGTACACCACATAATACATCATATACATACACACCACAATGAACACATGTACACTAAACACACACATATATTCATGCAAAAATGACAACTTGAGCTACGTGAGACGGGTCTTATTTTTTTTTCACATACCAATCTCCGTCCTCCCACACCATGTCTAATCCTTACGTTCTTCGTTTCTATGGTGATTCTGCCATTTTGAGAAGGCCACATGAATGGAATCAGGGAGAATCCACACAGTCAAAGCTTTTCTCCCTCAGGATGATATCCACGTTTTTACGTGGATCAGTAGTTGGTTTCTCTTTGCTACTGAGTGGAATTTCATGGTATGGATGCACCACTATTTTTTTTTAATCATTTACTCATAATAGGACATTTTTGCTGTTATTGTTTTTTTTTTTTTTTTTGCCATTACTATAAAAGTTGCTATGATAAATTCATAGTTTTTTTTTTGTGTGTGTGTGTGTGTGTGTGTCTACAGAAGTGTTTCTTTATTTGGGATAAGTGCCCAGTGTTTAATATACTGAACAATTTTTAAAGACACTGCCAAGCCATGTGTCCCACCAGTGATGTTAGGAGACCCTTGGGACTTGAGTACAGTTGGGCACATCTATAATTAGAGCACTTGGAGCTGAAGGACGGAGGACCTTGCGTTCTGTGCCAGCCTGGGCTACATAGCAAGACTCGCCAACCTGGGCTACATAGCAAGACTTGGCCTTGAAAAAAAACTAAGTAAACAAAGCACTCACGTGCAGATCAGAAAAAGCCAGCTTGAATCAGGTCACTAGGTCACCTGTGTGATTGTGGGGGGGGGGGGTTGAATTATCCGCAGGAGCATGCTGCCTTCTGTTGCCTTCTAACTTCTAATCAAGAACTAAGACTTGAAACCCTCCGCTGTGGCCATGGCTGAGCAGAAGTGAACGACTGTTCCTTCCCTGAGTATCATTTTATACAGAAATGAAGATCTCCCCTTCATTCTCTCCACCTTGAATGAAGATCTCCCCTGGTTCTCCTGAATCACCCTATAGCTGTTCTCTCTCTCAATGAAGACAGCAGCAGGACCCACTTGAAACGCAGGTGGCTTTTCTTTAAACCTCACACTGATCAAAGTGCTTAATGTCCCATTTGTCCTGTCCTCAACGCTAATTAAAGTCCCTAAATCCAATCTCTTCAGTGCATTTGTCATGAACATGTTAATGCTCTTTCCTGTTTGCTGCTCTAAACAGATTTATACCTAGGCTCCTCAAAGATAAACATAACAGGAGACATTATTTTATTTCTTTTTAACAAATTTATTTAAACCACTGAAATTCTGGAAATTAAACTTGACATTCTTCATTTAACAGAGACTTCAAGTGACAAGAACTCATTGCAGTTAATACAAGGGCCCACAGACTCTCAGTCTCCTAAATTTGATTTAGAGTGGAGAGTTGCAGGGCTTTCTTGTTTCCCAGAAGTGAGATGCATGCAGATTTCTTCTCAGCCCCAGGTCAGGGTTCCTTTCTCTCTCTTGCTCTCGCCAGCGGGACTCCCAAGCCTCTGATATAAGTTACTATGTTGTATGAGACTTTCTGGGGGGACATAACACATCCATCTACTCACCCCATAGCTCACTTTGGTGACCCAGTGAGTTTTGTTGGGACAGCTCAAATGTAGTTCCATCCCTGAAAGGCACAGGCTGACCCTCAACCGCCACAAACCAGGGGTATGGGGGGAGCACATAACTTGCAGGCAGCTCCCCAGGCCAGAGGCTCTCCCCTCAGCAACCCCACTACTCTGTGCTGCCCCACCAACAGCTGTTTAACTGTTTCCATAAGCTCCGGGCAGGAATCCTTCAGTAATGTTGTTAAGGTTCCTGTTTCCCGGACTTGTGAAATTTATTTCCTGAGTTTCAGAAGCCTCCTCCTTCCTGCAGGGATGTTCAAGTTTGGAGAAAATTGTTGTACAATGATCTAGGGCCACAAAGGCCTGAGTCTCCAAATAGAGCCCCACCCACACCCCACACCCTACACCCCACACCCCACACCCCAACCCCACACCCCCACACCCCCCCCCAGCCCAGTGTCTTCCTACCAACACCAAGAACTGAAATGCTTATGAACCATAAAGAAAAGATGAGGAGACTCATTTGGGGATGAATGATCCTATCACAGGGGTCACATGTCAGGTACCCTGCATATCAGATAGGAACTGTTTTAAAGGGCCAGGGTCACAGAGAGAGTTAGGGAGGTTGTGATCCACCATTCTAAAACATGAGGCTAGACTGAAGAACACTAGCTACTCTGGCCGTACTCCCTTCCCCAACTTCTAGTCGGAGAATGGTGGTGTTTCAAGGGGTCAAGAAGCTGATCTTTGTTTGTTTGTTTTGTGTGCATGGGTGTTGCTTGCATGGATGTTTGTGTACATGTATCTATCTACCCTTGGAGGCCAGAAGAAGGTATTGAATGTCTTAAACTGTAGTTACAGACAGTTGTGACTGGGTGACTGTTATGGGTGCTGGGATTTGAACCTGGGTCCTGTGGAAGATCAGGCAGCCTTTGAGACATCTCTCTAGCAAGCTGCTGTTTTGATTGTAACTGAGAGTGAGTCAGGTTGGAGCAATAAACAGACCCAAACATATCACTGCTTAGCACAGAAAATACTGGTTTGCTCAGATAACATTGTTTTGTAGACTATTATTACAAACTCAACCTCTGTAAAGACAGGAGCAGATATAGAACCAGTTCATGCGAGTTCTCACCCCTCTCCTCAAGGACTCTCTGCTCTCAAGGACTCTCTGCTCCTGGCTGTCATTTCAGGACCCAGGACACCGCCACCTTAAGAATGTGACTCCCAGAAGAAACCCAGAAGTGGAGAGGAACCCCAATTTCTGTCAAGCAGAAAAGGTGTACCCATAGAAGCATACCCAGGAAGAAGTATTGACACATGTCACCCGGGCTCAAGTGCTATGGGAGAAAATCTAGTCCTGGTCCCCTGACTGCCCAACTGCAAGAAAATCTTGGAGACTGGGCCTGGTAGAGTGGGAAGGGGTGAGGGGGAAGCAGGGAGAAGACACTAAGTGGGTAGTGGTCAGTCAGTGGGGATCGTCCACACATCACCCTCTGCCCCACAGTCTTGCCCAACCAGCTGGTGTCTAGATTGCTTCTGATAAAGAATTGAACCTGTGCGCCTGGGCACTGACTCACAAGTAGGCACCAGCTTGTGGGGAGCGCACCGTCCCTCCCCTTGCCCCCACCCCCACTCCTTCCCACAGGATCCAGGGAAGTCAGCCATGGCTGTAACCTGTAAGGCTGACTGCAGGCTGAAGACTCACGCTCCACAGGGCCAGTTCCCATTTCGGGAAAGCCTGTCAGCTTTCTACCTGAAGAGACCAGTTTACAGACGAGTTTCCGGAACATTGTAGACCATTTCGTATCCTGTGTGCCTATGGAAGTATGTGGTAAGAAGTCAATTCAGTTGTATGGACAAAGGGAGACAGTGTCCTATCCAACTTCAAGAGATCACGGACATCTCAGAAAGTGGAGACTGCCCTTGAAGTAAGTTCTCACTGAGAGATACAGAAGCAGGCCGGGGAGGGCTCTAAGTGCCACATCACCTCCAGAAGAGGGACCGAGCATAGGCGCACTCCTTTATTACTAACCCACCCCTTGAGCTGATGCGGAACCGGTGCACAAATTCGCTTCCCCCTCTGCCCTTGGCTCAAGGGCAACCACACAAAATGGGATTAATTGGGATTATGGGGCTTTGGCTGCTTGGCTGCTACTCAAGGATGAATGCTTAATTTATGTCTCAGTGGTCTTGACTCCTGCCTGATTAAACTGGCTCATTCAGACTATTGTTTGCCAAGGACTTTCCTTTCAGAATGGCCACAGGTGGCGCTTTTCTGTGACAGACTTTTGTTGCATACAATGCGTGGCTTTAATGGATTGCCGTGATACCACCTTTTCCTCAGAAATAGCTAAAAGCACAAACTGAGTCAAAGGTTCTTCCTGCCAAGTTTCTGAGCTTTTGTTGTGATGACTAAGTGTCAACAGGTGTGACTGTTTTGAGACCACTCGTAATGGAGGTGAAATTGTAACTGGGCTCCAGAAAAGAACCCTTGTTAGAAATATCACCTCCAAGGCCAGCATTAATATTGACAGATGCCTCATCTGCTATGTTTCAAAAGAACTTCTCTTCTCTCTCTCTCTCTCTCTCTCTCTCTCTTTCCACCCCCTCGATCTCCCTCTGTATGTGTGTGTGAACTCGAGTCTGTGAAAGTACACCATGTTATGAAGGTCACAACTTTCATGAGTCAATTCTTCCAACCACCTGGAATCCTGGGATTGAACTTGGAACATCAGATTTTGCAGCAAGTACCTTTATCTGCTCAGCCATCTTGCAAGCCCCATTCATCTTATATTTGAGACAAAGTCTCTTGCTGAACCCAAAGCTTGCAGTTTTGAGTAGATTGGTTGGCCCCAAATTCTCAGAATCCAAAAGTCTCCATTCCACCACACTGGGATTCCGTCGCTCACCACCACGCCTGGTTTTGACATGAGTGCTGGATAGTATCCTAACTCTGGTTCTCATGACCACATAGCAAGCACGTGACCCCTGAAGCCGATGCCCCTGGTCATTGCTTCCCCTTAGCCGTGTGCTCTGCTGAATTAAAAGATGCTCCTGTGGCAACTCTGGGTCCTGAGAGAAAATCGTGCTGAGGACCACCTTCTGGTACCTCTGTGCTGGGTTTGTTCAGACGTCAGGATCTGCCCCCCTGACTTAGATGAGGGGCTTGGGCTCACTCCTGAAGGTCACTGAAGTCTGGCTCACACTCTGCTGTTATTTGCAAGGACAGAGAATGACAGGGAATGGTGCAGAGTGGCAGCAGCTTCTCTTCTGCCTGGGCTTAAATGAATGCTGTCCGAAAGCCTGAGCTGACTTGATGGGTTTAGCTATGTGGTTGACTTGCCTCAAGTTGATTAAGCAATTTTTAGCCAATTTGATATTTTCTTATTGCCTTGACCCCCGGGGTTGTCTAAAGGGCCAAATAGATTTGGAAAAAAATCCATCCTGCCGTGTAAAGACCTTCATGCTATTTCCAGAAGCCACACAACATGTTCAGAGACAAATAAGCTCTGAGTGTCCTTAGATCAAGAGAAGCGTTTTGATCAAAAATAGTGTTTTAGGAAAATTTTGTCTGGGACCTTCTGGCCTAAGTAAAGATGAAGCTTTTATCACAGACTAACATGACAGAGACTTGTAGACTAGCCACATGATATGTAATTAATTTAATTAATTAGTTACTATAATTATAGAAACTTGTTTCTTAGCATCAAGTACAAATTGCTACAGAGATCATGAATACTAGTCCTGTAATTTGTATTGTTTGGAATACAGTAATGCTGAAGAGTAATATCACTTCTCCTGGCTTTATGTACAAAAAAGCAGCTCATAAAACAGAATCCTTTATCTGAGAAGTCTACCGTGTTCTATTCTGGAAAATGTGTGGTATATATATTCAGATTCTGATTTTGATGAGGATTCCATAAGTTTAAAAGAACTTTATGGGAGATGCATTATGAGCATATTATGGTGCTAATTAACTATTACTTTAACTTTTATAATGTATTATCTCCTGAAAATACTTTGCTGATAAAATTTAGGATTTAATCTAGTGGGAGTGGATACAAGTGGACTTGCTTAACTCAATCTGACGATGAGGAAGGGCAGGGATCCCGGGTAGATGGGTAAGTGAGAGCAGAGGAGCCCGTCAAACAACCAAAAAGTTAGAGCGAAAGCAGAGACGGTGCTGGGGCTCAGAATTAGTAAATGTGAAAGTTAGCATCTGTGCTGGCATCTGATGGAGGCTCTCAGGGAGGTCACACCGAGGCAGGGAGAGGATGCCCTTGGTCTTTCGGGAAAGTACCCTAGGTGCACTGACTAGAAAGTGTCCATCCCCAGAGACTTTGCATGTAAGTAAGTGTTGCATGTCAATAATTATATACACATATTTAGGTGATTTTTTCATTTCTTTTCGTTTTGCTATATGAAATCATACTGAAAAAATTTTCATCTCAATTTGAGGTTTTGCATTCAAGTCTGGTCCTGGGTTAAAAAACTGAAGTGAAGAAGACTGAATTATAGACCTCTGGGGCTTCACATCACCACATCACACACATCGCACACATCACACACATCATACACATCACACACATCACACACACCACACACACATCGCACACATCACACACATCACACACATCCCGTGCCCCATGCCCTCGAGATCTCTCACACCAACACCTAAGTATTGGCTAATGAAATGGCAAGTGTTCACCCCTGTCCCAGACTGCTGTGGCCAGGCCAGGACTGAGGTGTTGAGTCCTATCAATGAAGAATTGGGAGATCTGTCTTTAAATCTTGCCTGGTACCTACATACAGACATCACCTCTCACGGTTTGGTTGTGTGATTACAACTTCCTCCATGTGCTGGTCCATTCTCAAGTTATTCAAACCAGAGCAGGAGTCCACCATGGAGGCAGGGCTGGGAGTCATCAAGGTGAGTCTCGGCTCTCTAAAGGCATTTCACACTATGGCTTTGGATTTCTGGGACTCAGTTTCCTCATTTAATTATCAAGTAACCAGTGCATCATCACAAAGGCAGACTAATCCATCAAAGCATTCAGAACACCTCCTGGCTTAGTAAACCTGAAATAAATATTAGGAGAATAAACACCATTATGTTGATATTTGGGGAAACACTCTGCAAGTGGCTAGATATATTGATTCCAGTTGTTGGAAGCAAAGAAGCCTACACAGGAAAATTTGATTTTTCTTTTGTTAGCACTGAGACATTAATTTTTCAAGCTGATACCCAGAATGGACCTTGAACGTTAACCTAATATACCAAGAAATAAAACCACTAGTCAAAAGAGCAGGAGCATCATAAACCATAGATATTATCTTTTTATATTTTTAAATGCTTATAACAAAATCACATCTTTTATTACATGTTTATGTAATGAAAGGATTTCATACAACCACATTGATTTTAGTATCTTTTTAGTGTTTGGAAAATGTAGAACAATCTTCAAGTTGAGCCGTGACTTCTAAGTTTCTATCTTCACAGAGATGGAGAAAAGCCATTCTCACTTGCCTAGGCTCTGACAAAGTGCTCAGCTCTGAACAGAATGCAAGGTTCAGGGTGTTGGTACATCTGCAACACCTAAAGAGATGATAAAAGGCAGAGGTCAAGCCCCTACTCATACACACTATGGCGCTCTGCTGGCCTCTCCTTTAGCATTTCCCTTTATTCATGTCTATAGTTTCGTTTGCAAGATGCCTTCAAAAGCTAGCCTGGCCATTAGTGGGTTCACAGTAGATGCCGCTTAGTTGTCGTTTACTTATTTCTGGGCCCATTGTCTGTGTAGTCTATGCAATGTGACATGGGATGCTGCTTAGAGCAAGCAAAAGGCACTGCTTCCGCTTGAGAGACACTGTGGTAGCAAAGGACATTTTAAAAATCACCTCTTGAGGAGGGAAAGCTCTGTGTCAAGTGTCATGGAACAGGGAGGGAAAGCCCCCAAGGAAATGAACAGGCCCCAGATGGGAAGGAGTGGGAAGAGGCAGGAAAGGGAGCAGAGGGCAACAACTCTTCAATCGTGACTCATTGTCAACAGCTCCAAGAATGTGCCAAGTATTCATTTTAAGGCTATCAAGGACACTACCAGAGGCAGGGAGCCGGGCTGTCACATGCCCAGCAGAAGGAGTCAAGGGAGCACTCCTGCTTTGATATTCAGGATTCCTCCTCCTCCAACCATGGTCTCAGGTCCTGCTTCTAAGCTGCCTGCCACCTAGAAATTAGAAAATACTCCTTGTGGTGATCTTAAGAAGCTCCTCCTAACAGTGAATTAGAGCATAGAAAAAGATGGATTTCTTTGAGGAAACAGAGAAAGATATTTAAGATAATAATCTGGGTGGTTGTGGCACGCATCTTTAATTCCAGCACTTGGAAGGCAGAAGCAGGCAGATTTCTGTGAGTACGAGGCCAGGCTGGTCTACAAAGTGAGTTCCAGGACAGCATCTATGAAGGGCTTGCCTACATGTAGGTACAGTACCTGCAGAGGCCAGAAGAGGGCGTCAGATCCCCTGGGAGTGGAGTTACAGATGGCTGAGAGCGCCGAGTCGCCGTGTAGGTACTAGGAATTGAACCCCAATCTTCTGATGGGAGCAGCCAGTACTCTTTTTTTTTTTCCCCTAGATTTTTCGAGACAGGGTTTCTCTTGTAGCCTGGGCTGTCCTGGAACTCACTCTGTAGACCAGGCTGGCCTCGAACTCAGAAATCCGCCTGCCTCTGCTTCCAAGTGCTGGGATTAAAGGCTGTGCCACCACTGCCCAGCATGCAACCAGTACTCTTGACTGCTGAGCCCCATTCCAGCCCAGTAGTTGTTACTTTTAGTAGTCTTGGTAGAACAATGACTCAAGGATACCAACAACAATAAAAAGGACATTCCCTTTGGACATCAACTGAAGTTAATTAATTTTAAAAAATGTGTCTCATGTGTGGAGGGCCTAGTGAAGGGGAAGTTGAGACTGAAAGATCCTTCCAGCGCCTCTGTCACAAAGCAGACAGGGGCTTCAGTGAATTATTGAATTGACTCCCGAGAACTTGGCATTTCTTTGTTCTTACACCATTTATTTCGAGGACCATGTTATTGCTCTAGAGGACAGAAGAGCATTAAATGGCATGAAGTCAGCCTGTGGCATCCCTACCCCTGGGGTCAAAGAGCCCAACATTGTAGATGGTTTTAAAAGGGGGCTAGGTAACCCAGCAGCAAATATTAACACTGGCTGTCATGCGTGTTAAAAGGCTGGTAATCAAATCTCATGCTTCGGAGATGGCCAAGGCAAGCATTCTCTCTCTCCCCATCTCCTAGGCTCTTGTCCCCAAATCAGGACATAACCCCAGTTGGAGGGTGGGCAGAATGCTAAATGTTTACATGGCCCTCTGAAACACACAGCCTTCTGTGGCTTGGGACCTCAGTGGCAGCTGTTGCTACCAAAAGAAAGAGAGTCTAGTTCCTCACTGCTGGGAAAGTGTCTGCTGGACTAAGGAGGCTGTGAGTTCTAAACCAGGCAAGCCCGAGGCTCCCAGTGTGGGAGACAGCACCCCGTGCCCCATGTCACTAGAGCCTCAGCTTCGTGTCACCCCAGGTCATGTTCCCCCATGTCACCACCTCAGCCACATCTACGTTCCTCCATTTCCCATTTCCCCCTTTTCAACCTCTTCTTCCTGCTTCCTCTGAGTTTCTGTGTCTAATTAGTCCCGTCAGGGGCCCCACTGTACTGTGATGTCTTCATAAGAGGCATCATCCTTTAGTGCTTCTAGAAGCTTCCTAGGAATGTGGCAAGACCAGTTGTAGTCCGTGTCACCTCTCTTCATCCTTTCTCTTGCCCTCTCTACTTCACTATCTGATTCTCCTTAGAGTGAAGTATATCAGACACTACTCTTCTGCCAGTTGCCTCTCAAACTGCCCTCAGCTTACCCTCAGAGCTGTTCACAGAGAGCACACATCTCCCTTTCTCAGTCTGGTGGCTATTTTTCTGATTTATCCTCTGTGCTCATCAGAAAAGTAATTACCCCATGTGATCTCACGTGGCTCCACCCCTCACTTTGGGGCCACTACCCCCTCCTTTTTTGTTATTTGCATCTGACGGCCTCCTTCCCCCAGATTTTGGCCTGACTCTGTTACTTGGGTCCAGATGGGCCCTGGGTTCCTCTTAGCACGTCTATACATGTATGCCAAGTTCTCAAATGTTTCAGTCCAGGATTGCTGCATCTACATTGGTGGCCCTTCTTGCTGAGTCTCTTAAAGGTGTCTCAGATGCAAGATGGCCAGATCCGGAGTCTTCTGCTCCCCTTGCTGGCTGCTCCCTTCCAAATCTCAGAACATCAACCCACACATCAGAAACACACCTTGGCTTTCTCTTTCTCATGTCATCTATTAAATCCATTTCCTTGTGCTATCAACTCTGTTAGAATAAACCTTGAACACGCTGTCCAAGACTCTGTCCAGGGCCTTGCTTTGACACTCCAGCCCCTTCATCTTCACTGCCCATTGCCAAGTTCAGTCTCCCCTGGAACCCCCATCCTGACAGCCAGGGCAAGGCAGTTTCTAAAGACAAAATGGACTCCTCTGGACAAGCAACTCCGGAGGGAGAAGCTGCAGGCTTGTTCAAAGCAAGTTGCATTCCCCAAGCCTTCCATATAAACCCTGAGTACCCCCTTCCCCTTTGCAGATGCTCCTTTCTGACCTCAGAAACCTAACAAATTCCACCCCTGAAGTACTTCAAAGTTTCGTCCCTTTCATGGCCACCACCCACGAGAACGCAGCCACCCCTCATGCTGGCTATTCGGCCACCTCCTCCTGGCCACTCTCGTTCCCACCCCTTGTTGATATTAACTTCACTCTTAAACAACATCCATTCTCTTACTCAAAGGCTGGGAGCTCTTTTTCAGGCCTCGGTGGGATTCCATGATTCCTATGTTTAGGGTTTCTCAGTTACAACTCAATTCACCTACGGGAAGTTGGTCTCAGCCCTGTGTCCTGTGTCTCTTTAGGTCTAAGTACACCCCACTTCCCAATTTTATTTTAGTTCAAGTGTTCCCCAACCTTAGGCCCTATAACACCAATTCTTCCCTTGCAATGTTAATTCTCCCCATTTTTGACTGACTGGTTTCTATCAACTTTTCTCATGTTTTGATAGAAATGTCACATTTTCATAGAAACATTCTTCAACTTCCCAATCACAGTTGGGCCTCTAATTACATTGTACCCCGTTCTTCTTTTCTCTTTCATTTAGCTCAGTATGCACTTACAGGTTAGCTACTTTTCTTGTCACTGTGACCAAATTCCTGACAGAAACATAAGGAGGAGGATTTATTTTGGTTCAGAGTTCACAGAGTGTGGTCCGTCTGGGCAGGGAAGGCATCTGGTAAGTATGGACTGCTCCATGGCGACGGGTGACTGTAGCAGCGGCTTTTCACATGGTCCCAGAAGGAAACACAGAGATGGGCTTGAAGGGAGGAATGAGTATTATAATCCTTAAAACCCACCTCTATAAGCCATGTTGCCAGCCCCAGATTTTCAAACAAAAGGAGCCTGCGGCAGGCATTTCCTATTAGACTGTTACTTTATAAAGATGTTATGTGTTCACTTGTGGACCGTCTTGTTACCCATAAGTTCAAAGATTATGCCTGTCTTGTAGTATAGCCAGAACCTAGGTCCAGGCTTCCACTTAGTAGGTCTTATTGTGCCTCTTAAAGAGCACACACTAGTCAGAGTGTAGCCAAATTCTGAGCACCCCCCCACCATGGAAGGTGATCTCTACAAATTAGAACACTTAATCATGTTGGCACTGTAGATGGTATTATTATTTCCCATAATATCCTCAAATGAATTATTATGCTCTTTGTAATTGTTAAGCTCAGGAGACAAGGTTCCTGCAAACCAAGGTCTTAGCTTAATGACTGAATGTGCTATGTCTCCTATCTGGCTTAGAGGACTTGCAAGAACTTGAAATTTGGCTGGTGGCTAAGGAGTCCCAATCATCTGAGACACATAGAGACAGGTGCATAGTAGCATGAGGCCTGGCTCTCCACCAAAGTCACATAAAACATTTCTGACATGTATCCATTGCAAACATGTCATACAGATACTGCCCCTCTGTGGGACTGACAAGGGGGTGTCAGGGCTCCGATCCTGCATTTATGAGACCTTGAGCACATACTCTTTCTAGGCTCACCTCTCTCATCTTGTAGAATGGCGATAGTGATACCATCTCTTCTTGCTTCATGTGCCCTTACTGAGAATCCTCTCCGGCCATAGCCTGTAACAGATCTGCTGGTCTCAAGAAATGTCTTCATCCTTACTCCATTCACAAGATGCTAGAGACCTCTCACATCTGCCCAGCTAAGAAACAGTGTGACCATGGGAACTCTGGTCTGACACCACATTTATGCTCTGTCTATGCAGTACCAGGCAAATGTAAGGCTTTTTAGCTAGACACTGTCATCCAAAAGCAAGGTGCCATTTACTAGCTTAAAGCAAATGCAGTGCAAAATGTCACCAGTATCGTTAGATATCTTTGTGTGTCCTGTACCGTGACAGAACATCTGCAGGTTAGCAAATAACATCTCAGAGCAAAAGGGAACCTAGCAATGGCCTCTTTGCTCAAAAGACATTTGTTTCTTTGACTGATACAACTTGCCATAAACCAAGGAGTGATTTTATAGCTTTGAATTTTGTTTATATGATAATGTTTATTTTAAACAAAAGAAACAGATCCATTATATAAAACAAGAAATACCTGTATGTGAGGCAGAGTTGCAAGTCTACTGTGAGGCACTGCCACAAGCAGTTAAAACTAAAACACTTTTGTCAAAGTGAGTTAGCAATGCACATTGTGTGATGTGGAGTCCCTTAGCACATTCATCATCCGTCTGTGGACCATCTCAAAACCCTGAAGAACTGGCAGGCTCTCTCCAGCTTCCCTAGTGCGTGTACAATTAGTCCATTGCCACCTCCCGATATCATCTCCCTGGGCTGTTGACTCTAGCCTAAGTGGCCCCACTGACCTATAAGCGTGTGTGTTCTAAGGCCCAGAAGAGATAATGCCTTTTTCTGATAGAGAACAGGGAGACAACTGTCTGTCTTAAACCTTCATTGCAGAGGAGAATGTGGGAGACCAGTGGACTTAGGAAACAAGGCAAGGTCAAAGACCTTATCTAGTGGCCGAGCAAGTACTAAGCAAAGCCTTGTGGCTCTCTATCCAGTGCTTCGTCCTCCTTGTGAGAAGAATATTGTTTCATGTGACTGGAGCTGTTGAAACATGGGGAGAGACTTCTGGTTCCCTTCTTCTTCTAGTTGTATGTGGGAAGACAGGTCTCAAATTGTCTCCTGGCTCCCCCCCGGATTTTCTGTTGGTCAATAAAAAGTTGCGTGTGGTCCATGCCACTTCTGGGCAATAGCATGTGAGGGGCATGTGAGGGTCTGTTTTCTTTCTGGCTGAGGTGAATCTTCCAACTTTGTACTGAGATGTTAATTTAATAAGATCTAATGGATAGACAGAGGAGTAGTGACTATGGTAAGCAGGTCCCAGCACAGCCTATCTGCTATAAAGATCAGTAGACTATGTTATGTAATAAGGGCATGACTAACCCTTTAGTAAAAATACTAATACATGATGAATGGACCAAGAAGTTGGATGATGTTTGTGACTGTGTCAGAAATACAGGCAAATGGTTCATTAAAAATTAATGATTGGTTAATTAATTATATCATTAATAATTAATTATTAAAACAGGAGGCCTGGGAAGATGGATCAAACAGTAAAGTATTCGCTGTATTGAGGTTATATTGATCAAACTATTGAAGATCTAGGTTTGGTCCCCAGGACTCACAATAAAACAGCCAGGCATGGTGGCCTGTGCCTGTGATCCCAGTGTGGGGATAGTGTCCACTAAGACTTTGACAGAGCAAATTAATCTAGACTTGGTTGATGAAGCAAAATTGATGATCTACCTTTAATCCTCAATTATCCAAGGTGCTATCTCCAAGAATACACAGACATATGCTTCTTCAGACATGGGGACTTAAACCTGAATTGAGATCCCAATTCAAACCAATCATATCTTTTCCCCCAAATGTTTGGGATTTGTCATAGCCCAAAGTGGCAGGAACTAGGAGAATTTTCTATTTGCCCAGCATCATCGTGGGAGGTTGTAACTCAGTTCTTTGGAGCAGATGTAATGACTACTAGGAAACATACCTCAATCACATCGTGCAAGCCAGCCTTCAGAGGACACAGCTTGGCTTCCCGCATGTATTGCCCTCAGTTCAGATAGATACAGTTGATTAAATACTGGTCCTCTTTCTCCTCATGATGAAACAGCAGTGGTAATCTCTAGTGTTTGTGTAGGATGTTAGTTGTTTTGCAGCCTTGGAGTTTGGGATTCAGTTTGGTTTTGCATTGCCATGGAGAGAAGCCATGACCTCATACGTGCTAGACAACTGGGGTATCATTGAGGTGTGCTTCAGCCCGTTGTCTCCTTTGACTCCCACATAAATTCCTACTATAAAATCAAAATTCAGGTCAAAGCACATTGTTTACAAAGAGAAGAGGAAAATAGGTCCCCAAGACAGTGATTCACCTGAGTCCTGGACTTTAGACCTTCCCAAGTCTTTATCAGTGTTGACACTGTTTAGTGGGTCTTGCTTAAGATCCACTCAGAGGACACTGTGCAGAAAGTGTTTTGATGTCTGGTCTCACCAGCCTTTCACCACTATTTTAAAGGTAGTTCTACCTAAAGAGAATACATAAACTCTTTCCTAAAATTAATGAGCAACGTTGATCGTGATGGCTCTCTTAGAAGGCGTTTGGATGCAGACGTATTAACTGCTGGAACACCTTTCAATTATTTGGCCGTTTCCTGCCACTGACTACAGTTAAGTTTAGAAAGTGGACTGTGTTGGCCATGGTAGAGCATCTTTGGGATTGGAAGGCTAGTGGTAGGCCAATCTGTGTAATCAAGGCTAAGGGAAAGGTCTTTAAGCCAGAATGGCGTTAGTCTTTTAAAGAGTTTTCCTAGTTCTTCATTACCTTTTTATCTGCCAGCAGATTTAAAAAAAAAAATTCTTAGTGTGTGTGAGCACTGGAGATGCATGACGTGACATGTGTGTGGAGGTCAGAGAACTTTCAGGAGTCAGTTCTAACCATCTAACTTTGTTAAGGCAGAGTTTCTCTTGTGGTTTTTCTCTATGTACTTCAGTCTAGTTGGCCCATGAGCTGTCAACCAATCTCTCTCTCTCTCTCTCTCTCTCTCTCTCTCTCTCTCTCTCTCTCTCTCTTCTCTCATCTGGGATTACAAATGTACACATCACCATGATACTTGATTTCCAGGGATCAAACTCATGTGGTCATGAGTTTTTCCCCTTTATCCACTGAGTCATCTTTTGATCCTACGTTGGTTGGGATTTTACAGCTAGATTTAATGTTCTCTCCTGTTTCACTGTGTGCCCTTGTGTCATCAGGAAGAAAGGCAAAGGGCATCTGGGGATTCTCTTAGTCCAATTCAAGTGTTTCCTCGGAGAGGATGAGAAGGGAGGTGAACCCTTTCTTCAGACACACAGGTAGTTACAGTTCCTGCCCAGGAGTCAACTGAGCTCTCTCATGCCCACTGAGGCAGGGTGGATAAAGCTAGCATCATTTTCACCGCTAGCAATTATCTACTGCTGACCCCAGGGGATGGGGGGAGAGGCAACACCATTTTTCTGGGCCCTCCTGTGTTTATTCTTCCTTGCCGCCACCAGCAGCAAGCTCCTTCTCTCTGCAGTTTGTCTTCATCTTGTTACCATAAAAATCACATCTCAGTTTGGGCTGCAAGGCCCAGAAAATGCACAAGCACCATGTTAAATGTTATGGTGTGCAACATCATTTATTTCTTCAACAATTCGTTCCAGAGTCTGGCCTGGAGCTTTGCAAAATTCTTTTTCTGTGTCCTTCTCCCTGGCTCTTTGCCGCTCCCCAATCCCCCTTTCTTACTCTCTCCTATTGACCACTTGTTAAATCTTTTGTTTGTTTCCCCTCTTTCTCCTGGGACCCTCCGACAGGCAGGCTTGCCAGATTCATTTTCTGATCAAAGCTGTTTGATTTGGTCAATTTTGCCACATTGGAGACGTTCTCTATTACAGAGATAAATAGCTTTGGGCTAACTGTCAACGAAAACTTGTAAGCTAATAAATTATTCCAATTTCTTCCCTCGGATTTCTCTGGAGACAGCCCTAGGAAATACACTTTTTGATTAGTAAATTTCTCTGTGTGTGTGTCTGGACATTCAAATGTGTCGGCTTTGATTAGTACCATTGCTTTTCAAGTCGATGCTGGCTGAGGGGCTGTCAGTTGCAGGCAGTCCTGATGCATAATGCATCAACTGGGCCCAGAAACAGGAGCCTCTTCCAAGACTGGAAAGGCGGGAAAATTGCCCTAACAACCCCACTGGTTTCCTCTGCACCCAAGGGGGCTCAACTTGAAAGTCTTGACAAGACTTGCTTGGGCATCAGTGAAAGCCACCCACGCTGGGCAGAGGTTTGAAGAGACCATGACTGTGGTCTGCCAAGAACAAAAGCCTCTGCTCCAGCTGCTCAGGCCAGCATCCCCCCCCCCAACCCCGCCCTCAGTTCTCCCCTGCATCCTTGCCCTTACCCACACTCCATCATCCTGGGCCCCTCCTGGGCCGGCTGGCCTGGGTTTCCTTTTTCCCTCCCCCTTGGATTCTGCTTTGCCGTTTGTCTAGTTAAGGGCCCTTGGGTTGTTATAGAAACAATATTTTGGCTATAACAAATCAATCGGTGCGTGTGAACACAAACATACAGATCATTTATCAACTGCAAAATACCCTAAATTATGACCTTTCTAAAACCTATCAGAAGGGCGAGCGAATGCATAACGTAAATTAAAGTTTGAAGGGTCAGCGGTTTTTACTCCCTCTCTCCGTCTTCCTTTCACCTTATAGGTTTAAGAACAAGAGGGCTGTGTAATTACATTTCAATGGGGTGCGGCGGCTCATTATTCCCAGCTCTCCCAATCTGCCGCTCCATTTCCAATGGAGCCAGGTACGCTTTAGCAGACATTAGGTGTTGGAGGACCTCACTTGCTCTTTGGGACTGATAACATCTTTTAAAGCATAGCACTACTATCATCTCAATTTAGAAAAGGCTAGAGGGTGAGGGTCTTCCCCCCCCCCACCCGCCCCAGATCAATACCATTGTTCATATTTCAGAAGGGTGGGAGAGCCCAGCTGGTAAGCTCTGCCCTTTGCCTCCGGTTCCTCTCTTCCTCTGATTACCATTTCCCCAAGTCCCCACCAACCCCATGTGGCGGGAGACAACTTTTTGTGTTGGAGCCCACTGCACTGATGGAAATGGGTGGCTTCCAGCAGAAAGCTCTTCTGCTGCCAATCATCAGGCTGATGGCGAGGCTGCTACACTGCTGAGGGCAAGGCTCCCAGGCTTCAGCACTGCAGTGAGAGGCTGGAGGCAGTCATCGCAGCCGCCGTCCTTCTACCAATGAGAAGGGACCCAGCTAGCCCCTTCTAAAACCAACCATTCCTTCTGCCCCAGAAGTGTAGTCATGGTGAAGTCGGCAAAGAAAAGGCCAAGAGTCTTCTTGGATCTGGAAGAAAGAGACAGAACGGCCCCAAAGCCGTTCAAGCAGTAAACCAGGCGATGTGATGAGCAAAGGTCAGGCTCATTCAAAATGGCGCCTGTGTGTGAGAATGTGCGCACATATGTATTTAGGGGCGCATCAGTGGGTATGTATGTAAGCCACAGATAAAGGCTGGAAGAATACCAAAGAATGCCAAAGCAGTTAGTCCTGGAGGGGGAAAAAGAGGGTCAGGAGTTGTGTACTGCTGAAATCCTTTTCCTACAAAATTCTATTCTTACTTTGTTTAATAAGAGAGAAAGAAGGAAATGAAGGAATGGACAGAGGGATTAAGGGACAGAGAATGAAGGAGGGAGGGAATAAGGCAAGGAGGAAGAGAGGAAAGATCTTTTTATATTTTTAATTGTATGTGATGTGGTAAAAACATACACATCACAAAATTCCCATGTTAACCTTTTTGCTGTCATTGTTTGCAGTGTTGGGACCTTGCACATGCTGGGTGTGCACGCTGCCTCTCCAGCCTGCAGCTATGTTCAGAGGACAGCGACTCCTGTGAAGAGTCTTCATAGGGTTGCACAATCTCATAAAATGCCTTCATTTTATGAGATTAAATCTGTACTCAGGAAATACTTCCACCGGCTGCTCCTCCTAGTCCCTGGCAGCCATTGGTCTACATTTTGAGTCTGACCGTTCATGATAACCAGTGTCTGGGAGAAGCAGGCAGTGCTTGTCTTTTTGCTCATGACTTGTTTCACTTAGCACAATGCTCTCAAGGCTACTCTTGTTGTATCGGGTGTCCAAATTGCCTTCCTTCTTATGGCTCTGATCTAGTTCCTTGAATGACTGTATTCATCCGTCCACACATTTGCTCTCTCTGAGTAATGCCACTAGAGGTAGAGTGTACAAATCTTGCCTTATGACATCGATCTGAAATATTTGCTTGCTCGACTAGGGCTCTAGAGTAGTGACAATCACTTAGAACATTCCCTGATAGACACTGTGAGTTGGTGATATCAGAGTGCCCAAGAATAGACTGAGTAAGGGAACACACCACTAGGTCATACTACCTCCGGCCACTATGAGGTGATGATCAATGGCTCATGTGTAAATGGGTGGCATTTCTGAAACCCTTTAGTTGTGTAAGAGGACAGAAGCAAGAGGACCATTGCTAGTGTTATTGTGAATTTGATTTTGGTCTAGGTATTAATGTTACTTTATTTTTAGATGTGTTTTTGACATAGGTTCTTGTGATGTAGCCTAGGCTGGGTTTAATTGCTGGCTATGTAACTTGGCTGACCTTAACATATGGTGTTTCTCCTGCCTCTGCTTCCTGAGTGCTGGGAATTCAGGCAGGAGCCACCATACCTGACAAGTGAGATGTATTTTCACAAATGAATCTGACTTTCACCTGCCCACTGAGAACCTTCACTTTCAACTGCTGGTGGTATGCTTCATGTGACCCCACATTGACTCTGGGCTCCTGCATTTATTCTCAAAAGAGACTATGAAGAATGATCTTATGGTATTTTGAAAGCTATCATCATTTGGGTATTGAATGTCTTAATTCTAAGTGTTCTCTTTTGTACAGCATATTAATATATATAATTATACAATGTTCAATTCTTTGTTAATTTCTTTTATCTAACAAAGTGGTATGTTTCTTTATTTCCCAGGTGATGTTCTCTTGATGTTTCTAAATATACAGTCCCT
>JAJTUV010001057.1:62500-182500 GCA_021653895.1 Mastomys natalensis
TGCTTGATCGATCCACATGCTTCCACCACGCTGGAAGATTCCATGGCCACCTTCCTCCTCCAGAAAGGCCAGGTTAACAG
This sequence comes from Mastomys natalensis, assembly GCA_021653895.1. Classification (NCBI taxonomy): domain Eukaryota; kingdom Metazoa; phylum Chordata; class Mammalia; order Rodentia; family Muridae; genus Mastomys; species Mastomys natalensis. Next base: position 62,581 of record JAJTUV010001057.1, read on the forward strand.
CCACAGCTGCTAAAGGCAAAGGAAGCCCAGAAAACATACTTGGAAGGAAGAAAAAGGGACCCTGGAAAAGCACTGGCTCCTGATCCATCCTAGGCCCATGTATCACAAGGGGTCCACATGTTCCCTAGAAGCAAGAGGCCTGAGGTTTACTGCCTTAGAGATGTGGAGGAGTGGATACAACTGGCATATGGCTCATCAGCTCCTTAGGGAGAGGACTCCTGCCTATGATACCTTTCAGTGTGACAAGGTCCTGTAGAGACCAGGCAAGAGGCCTGTGTGGCTGAGGCCAGTGGGCCGGGGCCGGGGCCTGCCCATGGGAGCCGCACCCGACCGGCGGTCAGGCCTTAGGGTGGGTCTCCCCTGCTCCATGGCAAGCACCACCTCTACTCTGCAAGGTAATTCACGCTCTTATATCAAGTGATCTCCAACCTTACGCCAGAAAACCAGGCCCTTTGCACACTGACAACAGGGACAACATGCCCTGCAAATGGCTCAGTATCTTCATGTCTTGTAAGAAGTACCAGTTTCTTGCTGACCTAGAAGCATGGAGTCCACGGCAGAGTTGGATCCCTGAACCAAAGCTTTAAGATGAGCAGTTGCTCTGACTGAAGCCCCCCGGTAAGAGAGGGACACAACACACGACTGAAAGTCCGGTGAGCAGATCTCGTGGATGGTAAGGCGTTTATGGAGCAGCATGGGCTCGTGTGACTGGCTCTGCAGCTCAATGAATGGCTTTGGAAAACTACTTGAATTTGAGCTTCTAATTATTAAACTAGAATTTGAGCAATGTCTAAGGTTTTTCTTCCTACATAAGGTTTTGGAACCAAAGGAAATTAGAGTGTGCACCACCTCCTGCAAGCCTATGGAAAACTCTACCACACAGAAGTCTCTTCTAACAAGATTTCAGCAATAATGGACTCCTCTAACAAGACTAATATAATGAACAAAGTGTTCATGAATCTGAAATAATGTATTAAATTTCATATGGCCTTTTAAAATCAAGAGAAGGGGAGTAGAAGAAAATGTACAGAAGCCATTGTGAACTTAAGAATGGAAATGGCTCCATTACGTTTAGTAAATATTTGGTGGAGCCCAGCTCCATACCGAATTCAGTGCCAGGCATAACGGGATAGAGAAAATGGCGCCTGTCTGTGAAAAGTCGCATCACCGACAGACCAATATGTCAAAATGTTACTTTAAAACGCTGTGATAAGGGCAGAGACAGAGATATTCCTGGGATATCCCGGGGCCTCAACTCAGCTAGGAGAAATTTCTGGAAAATTTTTTATAGTAAGTGATGTCCATATTAACTTTAAAAGTGAGACTTGAGGCCTTTTTTTCCCAACTCGAGACAGGGTTTCTCTGTGTAGCCCTGGATGTCCTGGAATTCACTCTGTAGACCAGGCTGGCCTTGAACTCAGAAATCCTCCTGCCTCTGCCTCCCAAGTGCTGGGATTAAAGGTGTGTGCCATCACCGCCCGGCTAGGCCTTTTGGTTGAACCCAAAATTCAAGACTTGCAAGTCTTTCTGCATAGACTCTTCATTTAGGGTTAGATGCTGAAAGGCTCCACAGTCCAGCTTTCATCCTCCAGGAGAGAGAATGCCATCGGGACACCAGGAGTAGGAAGTGGCTCCAACTCTCCTAACTAATTCCTTTCCAACCTCTCTGTGCACCGGTGTGGGGTTTCTTTCAAACGCAAGCTTCTGGCCCAGATCTTGAATATCCTGGATATATTCTACCATCGGGAAAGGTGACTGGGATCATGGACGAGGTCCACAGGTTTCAGGTCTGAGTCCTGGTCCCTAGTCCAGACCAGCTTTGTCACCCAAGTACTCAAGAACCTCTTCAAAGTTCTGGATCATAACAGGTTAGAGTTGGACAATAAAGTACACTATCAAAGGCATCCTAGGTGGAGGCTGAGAGGTCTGAGATTTTTGCTAAGCACAATCAATGTCTTCAATCTGCTCTGATGGGCTCTCCCGGAGGCAGCTTAGATGTATAGCATTTCAGGTTAAAATTGGCTTTCTTTGTAGAAACAAAATTAAAACTTCATGTTGACTATAGAGCTTCGTGTAATCTACCGAAGACTTCAGATATGGCCTGTGCTTTTGAAAAGAAATGTTTAAATATCTTTAGATCTGTAAAAAGAAGGGTTTGTCTTTTCAAAGAGGACTGGAGAAGTAAAAAGACAAACTACGGGTCTCTAGAAGAGGAAACTCCCTTCTCAGAAATCTCCAGAATAGGATGGACCCAATAAATCTGAAGCTAGGATATGCCTGTCTTTTATTATATTCTATAGAGCTGACAAATGGGGGAGGAGCACAGTGCGAGGAGCACTTGGTGGTTTCTTAACCAACTGGATGGCTATCCTGCAAGGGTTGGTATGGATGCCTACGATCATGGAAGGCATTCAGTCATATCAGACCCTAGAGAGATGCCGCTCAACCTTTTAGACCCAGCTAAGAGGGAAACCGTAAGAGAGAAAGAGAGAGGAAACAGAGAGGAAACAGAGAGGCGGGGCAGGAGGGAAAACTTCGACCTTAACCTGGTCCTGTTTGGCATTTATAGACATTTGAAAGATGGAGCAGAACACATGGTCATCAACACTGCAGACGATGCTAATCGCGGAGAGAGCTGGGTGCACCAAGTCCTTACGAAGGGTAAGGTAATGAGCTAAACACAAGACCAAGTAGAACCAGAATGAATGCGAGCTCCTACCCAGGGGTCCAAAAAAATCAATTGTGCAAGCTCAGATGAGAGAAGCACCAGCCAGCCAGTGGCAGAATTTACAAAACAGATGAAAATCCCCAAAGACCCAGCGTCTGAATCGACTACACACTCGGTGGCAGCGGGGCCAAGTAATCTAATAGGATTTTAAGCTAGGATGAGGGAGCTGCGGGCCTTCCTGTAGTCTGGACTATTCAGCCCACATCTAAGACTGGTTTCCTCCTCAGGGTTCCACGCTCTGAGAAGAGTGTACACAGACCAGAGTGTCTCCAGAGGGGTGTGCAGGACAGCCAAAGGCTAAGCGCTTTCTTTTAAAAGCTAAGTCAGGAAGGGCGCATGCGCTAACCGCTAATGCTCAAAAGGAACTGCATGTACAAGTCTGATCTAAGGAGAAACTTCCAACAAAACTGTTGAAAAGTGTGACGGGCTGCTTTAGGAGAGAGTGAGATCCATCCTCGGATGCGGGGCTACCAGAGTGAGGTAGGAGAAACACTCTCCATGACAGATTTGTACGAGTTGCTTTTCTAGTCACTGTGACCAACTGCTTGACACAGCAAGGAAAGGGAGAAAGGACTTGCTTTGGCTTGTGGGTTGAGAAGATGAAGCCCATTGTGGCGGGAAGGCATGGTGGCGACCACTGGGTGGTCCATGGTGACAGGAGGCAGCCACTGGGACTCATCGCCTGCTCACATCTCACTGAAACGAGAGGCACAGAGGATGGGAGAAGGGGCTGTGCTGTATAACTCAAGGTCTGCTCCTCAGCAAACAGGGTAAGGTAATGAGCTAAACACAAGACCAAGTAGAACCAGAATGAATGTGAGCTCCTACCCAGGGGTCCAAAAAAATCAATTGTGCAAGCTCAGATGAGAGAAGCACCAGCCAGCCACAACCTCTCAGTTAGTGTCGTTAGCTGGGGGCAAATGCTTCAGCCTGTGGAAGAGCATTTCACATCTAAGCTGCAACAGGCTTTCCTTCATTAGTTTGCTGCAGCTGCTCCATCCAAAATGCCAGGATGTAGTGTCTTCCATTCCCAAACAAAACAAAACAGATCACTGTCCCAGTCTAAAAAGACACGAATAGTCCTATAGATATTGAAAATAAGTGCTCTAAGAGAGAGGGAGTCACTTAAACTGCGTCTACCATACATTCTGAGCTGGTCAAAGTAGAAGAAAGATGATACCTCTGGCCCCGAGTCTGGGAAGATCCCACGTGTGTAGGAGGGAGAGAAGACTAGGGGTAGATGAGACCAGAGGTGGGCTGGGGCTGATTGAGGACCCTGGGTGTTATGATAAGATATTCCCTCTGCCTCCAAAATGAAAGGGGTGGGGACTAGTGGAACACATAAATTAGTTTAGGACAATGATTCTGGTGGGTTCAGAGAAGAGGGACTGGACTCGGGAGAAATTAGAAGCAGGAAGACTAGTTGGTCATTTCCAGGCCTAAGGGCCTTGATGTCATAAAGCAATATGAAATGCGAATGTTTCTTAATGAAAATGCTTTTAAGGGAACTAATAGGAAGAGGGCTCTGTGTGCAGAGAGGAACTGTGTGTCCCCACAGAAACAACAGGAACGATCGAGACAGGTTTAGCTGTGTGGCCTCGGCAGGGCCAAGGCCAGGGCAGACCAAGACAGTTTATGCACAACCCACAAGCTCTGGGCAAATGAGTCCTGCTAGAACTGCATTTAAATCAAGTGGAGTCGATGGGGTTGATGTCAGGCTTCTGCCAGTGGCTGGAGCTTTCAAAGATAGTAACATGAGAACAAGGGTCCCGTCCTCAGGAGCTGGGCCTGCGCTCACACTTGGGTCATGGTGTTCTGCTGAACAACAGTTGCTCAGACAAACTGAGCTCTCTACACAATCATGGCTACGTTCAAAGGAGGACAAGAATGTTGTCGAGCACAAATGTGACCCCATTTTCCCTGACTAAGCCAGGAAGTGTCTGATTTTATTCTTCTTTTCTAAATAGGATTTGTCAAGATCAAAACTTTACTCTATTTCCTGAGAGTATCCAATGCAAAGCAGAGCCCCAGTTTTGATGCCCTAAATCCTCTAGTCCCTGGCTGAGATGCTGTGCTTTTTAAATTTTTTTTTAATTTAATTGCACTTTATCAGCAATTAACACTCAATGTTGGCCCACTATTCAGCTTTCTTCTTTAGCATCTGGTATCACTATATTTCATATAGTCCCTGTGACCAACTGCTTGACAAAATAAGTAAAGGGAGAAAGGACTTGCTTTGGCTTGTGGGTTGAGAAGATGAAGTCCATTATGGCGGGAAGGCATGGTGGCAACCAGGTCCGTGGCGGCAGGAGGAGCCACTGGGACTCATCGCCTGCTCACATCTCACTGAAACGAGAAGCTAGATGAAATATATACACCACTAGGAATGGTGGCTAGCCCAAGCACAGGCCCTGGGCTATCCTTTGTCTATCCTGTGCAGTTCAGAAACCAGCTGCTTCTATGGAAACTCCTGCTATGTCTCCCATGAAATGCTCCATCCTTTGGGACTCCACCATGCCTGGCATTGATCTCCTCTGACAAATATCAGAATTTTGCAAATATTTTCAAGAGTTCTTCATTGCCAGTGAATTCACTGACGTTAAAGACTCTATCTTTCTAGTCTTTATGTCCCCTTTGTCTAGTTTGGGAACAAGTGTCCTGCCCTCAGGAGCCAGGTCAGCGCTCACAGCTGGGCCATGGTGTTCTGCTGGATGCGACTCCTCTCTCAGAGGGTCAGTGAGAGCACTTGCTCAGACAGACTGATCCCTCTATGTCATCATGGCTATACCCAAAGGTCTGTGCTCAAACAGATGAACTGTTATGCTCATAAGAGACTTACACGATCATCTAAACAGTATTGTCAAACTCAAATGCCTACAGAGCAGAAGGGCCAGTGGCCACCTGACGACATATTCTGTTGGTGCCAATGAGCTTTCACTGGGAAAGAATGTGAGTTGCCACATCTTCCTAGCTTAAAGAAAAGTAATCATATTCTACAAATTCAAGTGTATCAAAAATACTGTGTATGCTTAATAAAATAATTTTGTGGGCCAGATTTCATTTCTGTGCTACCAAATTGTGGCTTCTGATCCAGAGATTAGTTACCCAGAAGCAAGATAGACCCCAACTCAGGTCTTAAGAATTATACCCCAGATCATGTTCTGGGGAAAGAGCACCAGATCTGACACTCAGACCAAAGTGCAGGATCTTGGCATGAAGGACACATGAGTAATGATCTAGAGATGAGTTCCAGAGTTCCAGACGCGCCAGGTTATAGTTTCAAGCCAGTCTCAAGCATTTGCTTCCCACTGCTAATACTGGATCTGCGTTACCTTCTTATGAGCAAATTTAATTGCACATATTTTAATTAAAATTGAATTTCTATCAGTATGATTCCTGTAATTGTGTAGAATACAAAATTGCTGTGCAGGACCACTACAGGCAGCCTGCAGTCTCCTGGTCCAGACTGCTTGTCAGCCCTGCTCTCTGGCAGACCTTCCAGCGCTGATGTGTTTTTAAACTTCAGTATCCCAGTTTCTATCTGCAGCGTGCATCCTTCACACACCCTTCTACTCTAGGACATTTTCTCCATTATTTATTCTATCCTTTTCTCCTAGTGGTGTCTGTTCTCTACTCAAGTTCTTATCAGCGGTCCTTCTTGTTTTCTACTCTTGAAAAACCTGTTTCCTTAGAGACATGCCCAATGTCACCCCAGCCTTCCTGTTGACTCTAGTTCTGCTATTGCCCTCTAAGTCCCCGGCGTTTTCTTGCTCTAAGGATGTTCTCCTTCATGGCTTTCCATTCTGCACCGTGGCTGCCACCTTGTACCAAGTCTCCTGCTAACCACAGTTGGTTTGTTTGAAGCCTCTTGTTCTCTGACCTGTTCTGGATTCCTTTTTTATTCCTTCCAGTCTCTGTGTTTTCCATTAGAACTTCTCTCAAATGTCTGACAGACGTTGGCTATCTAACCATATTTAGAAACAAAGAAGTAGCCAGGACTAGTGAGGCAGGACTGTAATCACGACTACTCCAGAGGCTGAGGCAGGAGGATCATGAATTCAGGGGCTGTTTGTACTACAGGGTGAATTCAATGTCAGCTGGGCAACTTAATGAGACCCTGTCTCAAAATAAACATTAAAACAACAACAACAACAACAAAGAGCCTGAAGATAGAGTGAGGTGGTTGCATAGCATGCAGAAGACCCTAGACTCTGTCCCGAGGCCCCATCCTCCACCCCCGCCCCAAAGTGAAGCTGTAATGACCGACCAGCAAAGCACTGTAAAGCTGATCTGAAGCTCTCTGTGTACAGTGGACCGTCCTAACTATTGGGCTTCATTGAACAGAAGCCCGCCATTATGATTTGGGGACCTCCAAGGTCATTATCTCTGGCAAATTTTATGAGTGAAGAGTCTTCCAGTTGCTGAAAGCAAATAAAGGAAGAGGGCTGGAAACTCACCATTTACTAGGAAGGTTTTCGGTTCATTCCCCTCAGCTTTGTCTCATCTCTACTTTAACTGGAAAGAACCCAAACGATACTTGTTCAAAACCTTCCCGGGGAATCTCTTTAGTACACTCCTAGCAAGCAAGGGACGGGGAAACTAACTTTTAGTTTGCTCTCTATTGCTGTGGTAAACACCATATCCAATAGCACCTTGGAGAGGGAAGGCTTGCCTTCCGATCCAGATCACAATCCATCACTGAGGGAAGCCAAGGCAGGAATTCAAATAGGACAGGAACCTGGAGGCAAGAACTGGAGCAGAAACCGTGCAGAAGCGGTGTGTACTGGCTTGCTCCCAGGCTATGTTTCCTACATCCGGCAGGAACATTGCTCAGAGGTGGCCCCATCCACAGTGTCTGGGCTCTCCCACATCAACAGTTCATGAAGAAAATGCCCACAGACTTGCCTACATCTTCTCAACCACGGTTCCCTTTGCTCAGATGACTCAAGCTTCTGTCAAAATGACAAAGCTAACCAGCAGACTAACTTATTTCTAAAAGCTCCTCACCTGTCTCGAAAGCTCCTCACACTAAATCCTTAAGGGCTGCTCCAAACTGCAGGACCCCAAGACTGTGTAACATTGTTACACAATGCTTCCTTCCAAGCCTTCACAGACTATGAGCTCCTCTCAATTAGGGGGTGTTCTGCTAAATTGTTACTCATCCTACTTTCCAAATATCTGCTGATTTTCTCCTCACTGCCTGCTTTGTTTTGGATTTTCTTCCTTTTAAAGCATTTTAGAAGAGATTCCATGAAAAGCTGAGGCAAATACATGGGTTCAATCTACCATACATAACTGAAATTACTCTAGAAAGTTTACGCTTGTTTTTTCATGCCTGCCAGCCCATGATGGTCTTGCGTAGGTGGGTAGATGGACAGAGGTCAGCCAGGCCATTCTATATATGTCACATGACTGCTCCAGTCCTGATAAAGGATTCGAATACTTACCTTTTTCTCGATTTTTCTTTTTTCTTTTTTTTTTTTTTTTTTTTTTTTTTTTTGGTTTTTCAAGACAAGGTTTCTCTGTGTAGCCCGGGCTGTCCTGGAACTCACTCTGTAGACCAGGCTGGCCTCGAACTCAGAGATCCGCCTGCCTCTGCCTCCCAAGTGCTGGGATTAAAGGCGTGCGCCACCACCGCCCGGCTCTCGATTTTTCAAAAAGGTTCCCCTGTCAACAATTTTTAACAATTTAAGCTTAGTACAATGTCTTTTTTTTTTTTTTTTAATTCTGTGCCTATTCAGAGCTGAGTTATACCCTACTAATGTGTGCAATTATATTTATGTAATCATAATGCTAATTTGGGCTGAGTCATGAGAGTCATGAGAGTCATGAGAGAGTCCTGTCTGTTACTGTCTCTCGTCAAAGCACTAACCAGCCTTGACTCTGCTTAGCATCTTTTTTTAATTTGGTTTTTTCCAGATAGGATCTCTCTCTGTGGCCCTGGCTGTCCTGGAACTCCCTCTCTAGACCATGGTGGCCTTGAACTCAGAGATCTTCCTGTCTCTGACTCCTGGGTGCTGGGATTAAAGGTGTGTGCCACCACTGCCCAGCTCTGCTTAGCTTCTAAATCAGGTATATTCAGGGTGCCATGGCCATAGACTGTATTGTTATCAGGAATGGTTGATGGATAGTAGCACCAGACATTTTATTTCTGACAATATGTTAGATTTCAGTGGGGGACAGAAGCATCGTATTGGACACAAGGCTCATGGTCAAGGTAATGGTAACAAATCAGCAAAAAGTGAAAAATATTAAAAAAAAAATTACTCGCACCAACCTTAGGATGCAAAAAAATAAATAAATAAAAATAACTAAAAATTTAAAATAAACAGTAACTAGATTCCCTTTACTTAGTCTTTAGGCCTTTAGTCTATAATCAGCAACATCTGGGGAAGGCCATAGTGAATAATCTCATATTGAGTATTCGGGTTGCTCACATAGGCCCTTACACCATTCTATGCCAGGATAATCAGACAATCAGACCAAAGCAAGGACCTGTGGTGGCATTGCTGCAGCTCTGTGCTCTGTAACCTCCTGAGGGCAAGCTCACAAACTGCAGGGACTCGACGCTCTACAGGGAACTCATAGTTAATATGCTGGACTGTGGCCTGCAACTGGCTAGGGAAGAATCATCTCCAGTCACATGAGCCTGACATCCTCTTTTTTGCCTGTGGATGTAATTACATCCAATATTCAGGAAACTATTGTATTCCCAGCCCTAAAACTTACCAGTTGGTCTCGCACTCTCAGATGACACAGCAGCATCTCTTTCCTGGAAGGAAAAAAAAACACAATTTGATTTGGATCTAAAGGAATCTGAGTTTAAGTGGGAGTTGTAGCATCCCTCCCTCATATTGGTTTATATATATTTTTACTATGGAATAGCTAGGTTAGATAGATGTGGTGGCTTGAATAAGAATGGCCATCCATAGGCTCATCTATTTGAATGCTTAGTCACCAGCGAGTGGCACTATTTGAGAAGGATTAGGAGATGTGGCTTTTTGGAGTTGGTGTGGCTTGTTGGAGAAACTATATCAGTGGAGGTGGGGTTTGAGGTTTCAAACCCATGCTAAGCCCAGTTCTTTCTCTTGGGGTGTGAATCGGGATGTAGCTCACAGCTACTGTGTGCCACCATGATAATGGACTAAACTTTTGAAGCTATAAGCAAGCCCAAAATTAAATGCTTCTTGTATAGGTGTTGTCTTGGTTGTGATGTCTCTTCACAGTAGTAGAACAGTGACTAAGACTGATAGCAAGGGGCTGGAGAGATGGCTCAGTGGTTAAGAGCACTGGCTGCTCTTCCAGAGGTCCTGAGTTCAATTCCCAGCAACCACATGGTGGCTCGCAACCATCTATAATGGGATCTGATGCCCTCTTCTGGTGTGTCTGAAGACAGCTACAGTGTACTATATAAATAAAATAAATAAATCTTTAAAAAAAAAAAGACTGGTAACAAAAGTACTTAGGAGTTGAGAGCATAAATATTTGGTAAAAGCTTTTGCAATGGAGACCATTATGTTCCTAATAAACATAACCCCCAAATGAGAGGCTCATATATAAATAGTGAATGGGTTTAGAGTAGCAAAAATATCCTGATGACTTTAAAAAATAAACACAAGACCAGAAATTGTGGTTCAATGGCAGAGTGCTTGGGTAGCATGGCAGGCCCTGAGTTCAATCCCAGGACAGAAGAAATAACACAGGCTCGCGTGTTACACACGTGCATACACACACACACACATGTACACACACGTACATGCACATGCACAGGAAAAACAGCACCATGCGTTGGTTCTACACTCGAAACATCTTCACTTGAATATTCCTTTGTGTTCCTCATTGACCCAAACGATTGGAAGTGTCCTTAGATTTCAGTATATCAGCAACACTTCCTGATTTCTTAAGGCTAAATAATGTCCATATCCCTCACGTATGACACGATGTGTTGTTAAAATGAGGATGGTGATGAACTTTTTGAAGAGAGGTGGACTCTGAGTGACCACTGTTCAAGTGAACAAGGTTCAAAGACACGTGGAGGCCTCGCTCCTTTCGATAGTTTCTTTTATATCTTCAATAATGTGTCAGTAATGTGCCACTAATGATAACACCCGTAGCCAGACTACACGGTAGGAGACTTAGGATCCGATATTCCTGGCCAACCCTGTGAATGGCGCAAGGGTATCATTGCCCTCACTTGCTCAGCATGGGGCACCAAGATCATCTGTTCTGAATTCTCTTCGAGAATATTTCCATGAGAATTAAAGGGTACCTGTTTAATTAATCTCACACAGCATCTTTGCATGGTTGTGATTCAGCCCTAAGAAGATGACTAGTTATTTTACATCTCTACATGACATTTCCATCCATGAAAAGCTGAACCAAAGACACAGCTCCCATTTTGCTATCTGTTCTTTCGTGAGGATTTTTAATGGTGATTTTATTCCAAACCGTGCACAAACATAAATACTGCATTAAAAGAAGATGAATTTATTCTGACCTTTACTGAAAACGCCTGGGAAACAAAGCACTACTTAAGCATTTATGGCCTGTTAGCCGCTCCCATTACCCGCCTCCGCACAGACAGGCAAGTCCTTCCTAGCACGTGATGTTCCCAAGCAGTTTTCCCTGAGCACTTAACTGCAAAGCCAGCTTTCTGCTCTTCCTTGGAAGATTGTTTTGGGTCCATTTTTATGCACTCAGAAATCTAAAGAAATTAAGGGACTAGGTAAAACATTGCGTTCAAGAAAAAGAAATGATGTTTTTGATTAGTTTTGGTGAAAACACATAACCCTTGTAACTAATCAATGATTCATTATTGGAATGGAGACGGTATGTTTGCAGGATTTGCTTAGTCTCTCTTTTGACACCCCCCCACCTCCCTGAGGGAATCAGTGGCATTGTTTAGTCATTTCAGTTAAAAGTGTCTTTCAGTTCTATTGATGATTATTAACCCACACTGGCCCCTCAGAAAATTAGACCACCCTCACTTTGCACTTCCCGAGATGAATATTCTCTGCATTTAAATTTTGCCATAATCCTTTTTTCTTTAGCCATAAGCCTCTGAATGCAGAGTTATTTCCTTGCTCCATATTCTTGTGTCAGAGTTGAGATGTTAAGCCACAGCGACCATGAAACTTTAAAGCCCCTGATGCATGATGAATGGGCGCTAGGCAAAGCAGCTGAAAATCTATGCTTTTGCTTCTCTTTAAACACTTGAAATTGACAGTGCCATAGATCAAACATTTTTACTGAGAGGAGAAGCTTTGGCAGTTTAACTTAAACAAGTGCACAGTTATCATCATCTCCAGACCTCACCCCTCAGCAATCCCCTTCCTCCTGGCAGGTTGGGTGCATTTCTCATTGGGAACGAGTCGTGGGGGGTGGGGGTGGGGGGTGGGGGGTGGGGGGTGGAGAGAACCTGTGCACTCCAGGCCTATGCAGTTAAAATACAAAGCCTCTGCTTGTAACTCGGAGGGAGTGACACGGCACAATCCCCCCCCCACTCCATCGACCCTCAGCCCACCCCACCTATCCTCACCCCCAGGATGACAGAGGTGGGAGGGGGCTTCTCCTCGGAGTACCGGTAGAATGAATGGGAGCATGCGCTCTCCCTCCACCTCTTCCCACAATCGCCACCGGTATCTCCCTCTCCCCCTCTTGCCTTCTTCCTCCTCTTCCCACCTCCCAGTCTTCTCTCCTTCCTCCTCCTCCTCCTCTCCCCACCCCCTGCCTGGCTCTGTGAAGTTGGCACGCTGCCCATTCAGGCGTTCACCGTCAGCTCCTCAGGGATCAGCAGGCAAAGTCACAGTCTGCACAAACAGAGCTTTCAAATTCATAAAATTCATAGGATTTTTCACAAATGAATGAACACAATTTTCTACCAATTTCCTCATTATGCAAATATGCAAAATATCAAATTTAGGCCAATTAGGGTCCTCCACAGTCCCAAATTCACCCGTTTAAGCCATAATTGCAGAAACTATCAAATAATTACGGTCGCTAATTGGAAATATTTGTGACAGATACAACAAATTCTTGCACAAATTACATTTCATTCGAGGAACCACTGCGCGCCACTGAAATTTTATCGAAGTCTAATTTAACTTACATAATGAGTTGAATTGAGTACTTGTTATCAAATTTGAGCAATTCATAGCCCCGTAATGTGGAATGATCAAATAAATTAAAAGGGAATTTATTCAATATTTTGTTGTGATCCTTTTCTCGGAACCATTGCTATTTTGTAGGGAATTTCCTCCTCCGCGGCCCGGGCGGGTGCCTGGTGTCACGCAAGCCCAGGCGGTGCCCGCGGCTGCGGTGGAGGAGCCGGCGGGTGGCCCGGAGCGGCGAGCCGGCGGTGCGAGCCTCAGCGGGCGGTGCGAGCGGCTGCGGACGCCAGGGTGTCGCGCTCAGCCACCGCCTGGCCGCCAACCGCCCGATCGTCCCCCCTTTGCTTTGTTTCAGTTAATTGGGTGGCCCGGGCGGCGAATACTTCCGGGTTAAGCGAGGGAGAGTCTCAGGAACTCTCTGACTTCTGGAAGTGTTCAGCCACGAGCGCGCGCGCACTTGCACACTCGCGCACACTCGTGCACGCCTGTGCACCCGTGCACATCACCGATCTCGCGCACACTACATCCAAGTCACATGCCTCAAGCAATCAGGCTCATCTCGTACACACCCACTACTCAGGCACACTCTGGCATACACGGGGCAGCTCCCCACGCCACGCGTGACTCTGGTGGGTGGAAAGCCCGGTTTGCTGAGAGAGAACCAGAACGGAGTCGCTATCTTCCAAACTGGCCTAGCCAGGGTTAACTGCTGGATGAGGGTCCCACGAGGGTCGCGCGCGTACAGTGTGTCACGGACACAGACACAAGCTCAGGATGGAGGAACACACGCCCTTGTTCTCTGCCCTTTGTGTACATGTGTTCTTGGGAGGGGTCCAACTCTGGGTAGCTTAAGGCTCCTTCCAGAGTCCAGGAGCTTGCCAAGGCGAACCCAGGCGCCCTCTGTGTGCGTGGGTTCGGTGCACCTGACACACAGTCGCGCCTCCAGGATCGCCGTGTCCCGAAGGTCAGCCTTGCAGACAGAGCATTCGTTTTCTCTCGTACACACACACACACACACACACACACACACACACACACACACATTTTTTTCCAACTGCCTTGTGGCCTCGTTGGCGGGTTATAAATGTCTCCTTCTCCCTGTGATTTGTTTAATCCGTGGAAATGGTGCTGGTCCTATGTAAACAAGCCAAGTGCGGAATGAAGGCAGTCACCCATGCGTGGCCAGGCTGCCTATTTGTCAGAAAACCTTCATAAATACTGAGCCGGGGCTGGGCAAGGATGTGATGTCTCCATTTTTGCCAGGAAAGGGCACGAGGAAGACAGAGCGAGGAACGGCAGTGTGTAACCTTTAAGGGACAGATAGTTTGGGAGCTCGGGCGGCTGGGAAGCTCCCTGGCTATTTCAGCGCCACAGGATGACAAATGGTGGTGGGGTTTAGGCAAGCTCCAGGAGCCTGCTGGGCGGCAAAAGGCTGGCTGACATTTTAAGCCAGGAGCCATGTTGACCCGGGCCAGGCCCAGGACGCCCTTAGGACTGAGAAAGGGTTGCAGAGAAGGGAATCTCGCTCCCTGCAACCTTCCAGGCGCATCACGTCACCCTTTACACTAAACCCTTCCGAATATTTATTTCAACTTTACCTGGGTTCCTTCAAAGCAAAATTCGCTGACCCCAGGAGGTGGCAATGGGACATTGGGTCTTTTACCATCGGTTTGTTAAAGCAAGTACCTGTCCAGTAAACAGTCCGGGCTTTGTTTACCCACCTTGGAAGTCTGTGGTTTGGCTCTGAAACCCAGGTTCCCCACCCCTACCTTTTCATTCTTTCTTTCCTTTTTTCTCTTTCCCTCTTTCTCTCTTTTTTTTTTTTTTATAGAACAATGCATATGTGGCTAATTACACACACACAACAAAAGCAGTAATTACTGCCTGTAATTATCATGGCCCTTATTTAGAAAAAAAAATGTGAGAAAATGTTGAGTATTAAAACATGAAAGCAGCTATTAATCAAACCTTTACACCTTCTTTAACTCTGGCGTAATGGTGGGTATTATCATAAATCTACTCTGATAGTAACACAAGAATAATGAGTTCGGTAATGATAGCAATGATGATCATAATGATTTTAACCAACAAAGAACGGTGTAGATTTATTGCTAATAATGTGGTACAGGAACCTCTTTCATTAAAATTGCCTATGTGGGTTCTCCTCGCTGGAGTGACCTGCTTGTGTGAGTGTGTATGAATGTGTGTGTGTATGAATGTGTGTGTATGAATGTGTGTGTGTGTGTGTGAGTGTGTAGGGATGTTGCTACCTTCCCTTGTGGCTAATGAGGAAAGGTAAATGCTGTAGCACGCTAACCTCCAGCCAGGTTTCCATAGGAATCCTTATCTGTCTCTGCCTCTAGGTCTTTAGTAGACTCTAGTCCAGAGGTTCTCAATCTAGGAGACCCTTTCACAGGGGCTGCCTAAGACCATCTGAAAACACAGATGTTTACATCACAATTCATATCAGCAGCCAAACTGCAGTTATGAAGTAGCAACAAAAATAATTTTATGGTTGGAGTCACCACAACATGAGGAACTGTATTAAAGGGTCACAGCATTAGGAAAGTTGAGAACCACTGCTGTAATCCATGCAGAGATTGGAACAGAGTTCTGGTAGGGTGCACCTAGAAAAATGGAAGGCCCAGGGCCTTCAGAGGAAATATTCATCTAGGGAGGGAAGGCAGGCCAGCTCATACCCTACTGGATCTTCAAAGAAGGTCACTGCTGGAGTTTGGGAGATAGCACTGGGCAAGGGCAGAGACACAACAGGGGTGGGTGTAGGACTTTGACCCAATAGAAAAGGGGGCAGAGCCTGAATTCTACTCCTCCAGTCTGAAGCAGCTTTAAAGTCTTCTTCATTCTAAAGGGAAGCAAAGCTCTTCCTGTAGCCCTGGGTGAATGCCTTAGGGACTTCCTGGTGGAAAATACAATAAATGGACTCTCATTCATCTGGTTGTGCCCTTGCTTTTTGCTTTTTAATGAAATTAACTTGGTATTTGACCTTTGCAAATGTTCTAGAGATTCGCAGTGAAAATCCACATTTTAATATAAACTATAGCATCCAACATGCAAGTTTTATAAAATGAAGATTCTGTTGTCTGATACATTGTTCTATCTTAGCAATGAGGGAGTCTCCAGAGGTCCAAGTCTTACTTTGCCCCATGCAATATCAGCCTTAAGGAAAATGTCTAGAGCCAACCATACACTTTCTAGGGGTTTCCAGATTCGTGGAAGAGCTCCGAAGGCTTGAGCTCCTAGAGACTGTGCTGAAACCTAAACCCCCTTCCTACCTAGGGAAAGATTTCAATGCAGATAAACCCCAAAACTATACCTGCATTTAGTGGTTTTCAAATATAGTCAGATTATGTTTTCTGAATATCACTCACTCTTCCCAATTAACTGTAAAATTCTGTCAGTTATGGGATATGGAAGTCAGTGGTGACACAATTAGAACTTATACATAATAAATAGTACATCTGTAGTATTTTAACCTCCACTAACAGTTATGAGATCGGTGTGTGGGCCAATTAACTATGTAGCTTTTTTTTTTAAACCAGGCTCCATAAACACACTGGTTTTAAATGTCCTAATTAGTAACTTGCTCATTAATTAACTTTCTGATTAATTGTGTAGCAATCTAATTTGTAGATGAGCCACTTAAAGAGTGATACCTTGTAATTCTTTCTTCTGTCTTTAAAATTCCCCCGTAAAATGTGATTTTGTATCCAGCTGGCCTCCTAGCTGCAGAAAACCCATGCTTAAGAGATACTGTGCAGTTGGCTCCAAACTAAATTTCTGTTAATCTTGTGGAGTGTGTGTGGATGGAAGATGTTGGTTGGAGGTTGAGGATGTGGGAAAGGACAGGGTTCAAAAAAAAAAAAAAAAAAAAGTGAAGAAAGACCAAAGCATCTTTTCTCCTCTTTGAAAATATTTTCTCCTCTTTGAAAAGAAGATAAAAATGGACATACTGGATAAGATGGACTTTAATAAAAACCAAAACTTGGTTCCAAAACCATTTAGGGGAAAAGAAAATTTTTAAGAAGAAAACTTATTGTGGCCTCCACACCCGGATTATGGACTATTCCAGACATAATTTAAAGCGGTGGACAAAAGGGCCAAAGGAGGATTTCAATAGAAGGCCCCCCCCCCCCCCCGCACTGGAACATCCGGGCTGTATTATTAGCATCAGAAAGGGCGACCAGTCCGGCTTCCACCCGAGCTATTGTTGCCAGGGTGTGTCGCCAGTCCTGTCCTGCAGAAAGCCTTTAGCCCTGATGGCAGATGATTCTCTAAGTGAATAGAGATGAAGGCAGGGATATTAAGTGACTCTATAAAACATCCCGGACACAATTGTGTGATTGATGGAGGACAAAGTGGGAACAGCAGGACAGAGGATCCTGGGAGAAGCAGCCTTGTCAATGCGAGAAACCCATCTCTGGAAACAGCTTCTCCGGGAGGAGTTTGCAGTCTATTTGTATGAGTAATCAGCTGGGCCCCCTCTCTGTCAGCCCTGTTTACTCACTGATTTTCTCAACAAGACAACCATTGACACTGGATGGATGGGGCTAATCTGGCGCAGAACTGGCGGCTTCGCAGAGGCTACAGGTCGAAAATAGAGCGCGGTGCCAACTTCACCTCGCCTAATCTAGCGGCTAATATTTATTAGAGCCAATTTATACCGCTGCTCTCTCAAAGAGCAAGGAAGGCCTGGGTGCAATTAATAACATAGGCGATAACCACAGACAAACAAATAAATAAGGGTTTGTGAACTGTTTGGCTGGTTTTAAGGATGGATGTGAAGAGGACAGGGTTGGGTTTGCTACCTGGAGCGGGAAAGGAAGAGGAAGGCAAGGTAGCCCTGAAGAGGGGCTGTCTTACTAGCCAGCCTCATCCAATCTCAGAGCAACAATGGGCTGCAAAGTGGCTTTAGAGTCTACACGAATGTATGTAATTCCACAATGCAGCTAACAGAATCTCTGTACACAGACACCTGCCCTCGCAGAGAGAGGTGCATGCGCACACTCCTGTTGTAAATATCCAGTTTATGCGTATCCCCACCCGCTGAGGGAGACCCAGAACGCAAGATTGCTCTGCACTCAGAAGCCAAGCCTGCAGCCATCGAGAAGAGTGGTTATCTGAAGCTAGGAAGTGGAGGCGTGGGGGAGATAGGACAACCAGAATAGGGCCCTAGGCAGAGAGGTTTCCTTCTATAACCCACGGTTGTCCTTGAGACTTGTTGGTAGAGATGCTGCCCCAGGCCGAGTTTCCTGCAATCGGATGCTTAACGTGATTTTGCAGGGCCAAGCTGGAGAGAAACAGATGAGTGTGTGTGTGTGTGTGTGTGTGTGTGTGTGTGTGTGTGTGTGTGTGTGTGTGTTCGCGCTGGGGGCGCTTGGTGGGCCTGGAACCCGGGTATGCTGTCGCCCACAGGCTGGCTTTGCAAAGGGTTGGTAGGAGGCATTGTTCCTAACCGGCGCAGCTTCAGCGGGGGATGAGACAGGCACGCTGACCTTACCGCGGGCCCGGCCTGCAGACAGCTGGCTGCGAAGAAGGAAGCCCTTTGCCCTCGAGCCCCGGTTTCCCTACTCGCCCTCCCCGACCCCTCTGGGCCAGCGGGCGCCCGCGCCTTACTAATTGCTCGGTTCCCTTCATGCACACATCTCCACTAATTTACATTTCTCATTCTGCGGGTAGCTGGAAAGCGGCTCAGGGAATACGGTTCCTTCTCTTAGCTACCGCATGAATACAGTGAGTGGTGGCCGCCCAAGCCTCCCTGGCTGGGGGCTTTGGTAAATTAGCAGCTTGGCTGTATAATCAGGCATTCGCCATTGAGGCCACAGTACTGTACCCGCTAACCAGGTGAGATTTCATCATCTAATGGGTTGGGAGGTGTGACCGAGCTGCTAAGTTAGCAATTAAACTTCGCAACTATCGTTCGATTGCTTTTTTTTTTTTTTTTTTTTTTTTTTTTTTTTTTTTGGGACAGACCACAGCACAGTTACACCAGCTATTAAAAGAAAGAAAAGAAATCCCTTTCCAAAATATATGCACCAAAGGAAATGATTTTGTGAAACCCATGAAATGACATAAAGGAAGTATAGTGTCTAAACACAACGTATGGATTCTGTTATTCTGCAAAACACACACCATATAGTTACAGAGTTCTAAATCTGCAGTGAGGGAGGGGGATGGTAGCTAGTTGCTGCAAAGGCAGGGAGGGACTGTGTTCAAAATGTTAGATAACATCTAATCTAGGATAGAAAAAAATCTAGGAAATGATAGAGATTCGTCCCTTTGGGCCTATTGTTTAGATTTATTATTGTACCAAGAACTGGTATCAAAGCAAAAGGGCAAACGGTCTGATAAAAGATTGTTTTTTGTTTGTTTGTTTTTTCTTTTTCTTTTCTTTTTTTTTTCCTGAGCCTGCTCCCTGGTGTCTGAGGCCCCGTAGCCCTGCACCCCCACCTGAAGCTCTAAGGTGTAGCCTTGCAAGATGGGGCTGCCTAGGAAATGGTGGCTGTGAATTATAAGGCCCTGGTTCCCGGAAACAATAAGCATTCTCGTGCTGGTGACAACACCCTCTGTCTGTAGGTATGTGGGTCTGTGTAAGAGAGAAAACAGCACAAGACCTGGCTTCTCCTGAGTGCTAAGAGCTTAAATGGAAACATAACAGAAAATATTATTAGTTTTATCTGCTGACACCAGGGACACGGGTTAAAGTATTTTTCATTTAATTTGATAGTGAATAAGGCACTTACAGTACTTGATGATCTATTGATCAAATAGAAATCAGGTGCCAGCAACACCTCCTTATTTAATCCCCATTCCCACGATTAAAAAGCCAAGTGAACTTAGGGGGAAAAAAAAAACAATTTGCTCAGTAAGTGTTGTGTTATACAAAGAATAGAAAGAGACCCGTTCTTCCAACCTATAAATCTCTCCTTGGGCTAATATGAATGACTACAGGGCACGTGAACCTCCACTGAACTGTAAACAGTGTTTTAATGGACAGTAATGGCCCTATGATTTTTAGCTATTGTTCCAAAATGACTACCATGTTTATTGCCGTCATTAAAAATGAATTAAAGAGTTATGAAACTCCTCGATAATGAGAACTCCGGCAGTTTATAAGCCCTGGTTCTGTTCTTCCCAGCTCACTCACTTAACGGGTTGCATCTGCTCAGAATAGTGCAGGCTGGGTGACACCCACCAGAGACCATAGTTTAGGGAACCCGGGTGTTAAGAGCTTTGTTTTGTCTGATGAGGGCCCAGAGAACTAAGAGAGAAGGAAGGAAAAGAGGGGTGATGGAGTGAGAGGGAACCCAGAAAGCTCTGCCCTTTCGGGTGTTCCCGGTGAGGAGGGGTGGTGATGGATGACTGCTGGAGCCCGGAGACTGGGAGGGGACAAGATTCGCTTCCCTGCAGCAAAATGGCCTCAGCCAGGGTGGCGGTAGGGGTACGGATGGGATCCCGGGGTTGGGGTGGGGGTGACCAGAGGCGTGTACCTGGCCCTAACCCGGCCGAGGAAGGCGCTGTGGGACCCGGTTAGGGCAGGCTGCGGACCCAGGCGGGGTTGCTTGGTCACTGCCCTGTAGTTCCGCGTGGTGGCGGCCACTGCACCTCCCCGAAGCCCGGGGAGCCGCTGGGGACCTCGCAGGAAAAAGGCTCAGCAAAGTTGCTCGCAGCCGGGGCCCTGTTCTCCGAGGGGTCTCTGGCTGGAGCCTGCACGTTTCTCTTTGCATTAGCAAAGCCCAAAGTCATCCAGTTTGCGCTAATCACCACAATTAGTCCTGAATTATCACCGGACTCTGACAGACGTTCCTTGTAACTCTCTTTTATTTCCAACAGCCCTAATCAGCCGCTCTCATTACAAACGCTGATTAAACTGCAAATTATCCAGCAGCGGCCCTGTTCCCGTCTACCAGCAGCTCGTTCAATATCAATTAGGGCCGAACGGCAAAGCCTGCAGCCTCCGAGAGCCTCCAACTGCCTGATAGTGGCACTTATTAGTTTGGAAAACTAGGAAAATACTAATAATCAACAACCAAGGGGAAAGAGGAGGCGACAGAACAAAAGGATGGCAGGATTGCCGCGATAGGGGCGAGCGCTAGCCTGGCTGCTACGGGCCCAGGTGCGCACCCAGCCGTGTGCCGTGCAGGAAAGGGACCGCTTCGCTGGGAGCTCCGGGTCCCCAGAGCAGCCGGCCCGGTGTGGCGGACCGCCGGGGCTATTCAGTAAGGCATTGGCTTCGGCTTGCCGAGGACGCTTTTTTTTGCAAATAATAATCGGATTTGGCTATTTAAAAAAAAAAATCAAACCAACTTCTAGAACCGCCCTTCGTCGAGTGCTCCTGCAATCCGTTTCCAATAAGCTGTTTAGGTTGGTACTTAAAAAACATTGACCTTGTCCCGTAAATAAAGTGGGAGCTGATGACAGTTGATTTTATTTACCTATTCTGTCAAATTAGATTTCCACTGCAAAATACTCCTCGCATAGGCTGCAGAAAGCGCAGCCCCATGGCCCCTCCCCGCCACTGGGACTGAGGTGTGCAGACAAAGCTGCTCCGTGCCTCCTTTAGCGCTACCAGCCTCTGTGTTCTGCATAGCCCTCCCCCGTGGCCCTTTCGCCATCAGCACCAGTTCCCCACAGGACTGGTTTAGGCTGGAGAAACTGGTCCCACCCCTCAAAGGCAACTAGGATCTGCTAAGGGGGAGCAGTTGTAGACAGGCCCTGGTGGGTTTTTAGGTGACCTGGGGACACTGCAGGCTGGGCCCTAACTGTCATCCCTTCCCCGGGCAGGGGCAGGGTCTCTCTCTCTCTCTCTCTCTCTCTCTCTCTCTCTCTCTCTCTCTCTCTCTCTGCTGTTCTTCCCCTCTACATGTGATACCGCTCCCTCCCCGCCTCCAAATTAAAAATCAAAACAACAACAACAACAAATAAACAAAAAAATGGGAAGAGACTAGATGGCTTATTTCTCTCTAGATTGGGTAGGGGACATATTTGAGGATTTATACAACACTCATAAAGTGGATGCCTTTGTTTGCACCAAAAAACTACCTATTCCCTGCTGGGACTGGCCACCTTTGACATAAAGAGTTCCCTGTCAGAGACTGCTTACAATGGCCAACACCACCACACTAAGTCTGTTCAATGAAAAGCCTTCATTTACTTGTTTTGGCTCTTTCTTGGAGCAAGCTTATTATAATTACAGTTTGGAATTAAAACTCAGGCAATGAGACAGTTTGCTTCCTTCTCTGAACCTGATCCACATGTTTTCTCTTTTTTGCATTGACAGCCAGGAAGCTCAAAGTTCTGTCCCTCACACAAACCTACTCTGTGAGAAAAATGAGCTTTCCTTGTTCCTTAAACATCCAGGCCTGCCTTTTGGTGAGATAGCAAATATCTTCTGGACATTGGTGATCTTTAGATGAGCCACATTTTGAGCAAAGGCCTTATTTTGGATATTTTTAAATCTGATTTTATGTCCCATCATGAGAACCTTAAAAAATTACTTCCCATCATGACATTTTAACTGCACTTTTGCAGTTGAAAATATGTGGCTTGTGTAGAAAAGAGCTTTACAAACTTACCACATATATTTTTTTTTCTGGAAGCTTGTCATCCAAATTAGAGAAGAAATGCCTTTGATTTAAAAAAAAAATTTTTTTTTTCATTATTGGTGATGGCACCTGTATTCTCTAAAAAACTCACAACCATTCCCCTAGACTAGGACTTCATCTTCTACCCAAATTTCTAAAGTAAAGTCTTGGGCAAGTTCTCCTAACAATCAGGCATTAGTGTATCCTGAGCCACTCCTGAAGTGATCTTCTGGAGCCCCTCTATCTCCTGTGTGACTCAAATGCCATCGTCTTCTCCTACATATTTTGTTCCCTTGACACTTTAGAATGTCCGCACAGACGCTACTTTTTCACTTGCTATTGTGTGCTTGCACATATTCTCAAACTTCTCCTATTTAAGAACATGCTATGGCAGGGCTGAGATGTAGCTCAGTTGGTAGGTGCATACCTACCATGAACAAAGCCCTGGGGTTGATCTCCAGAAGGTATGACTTGAAGAAGTCAAATAGTGGAAAGCAAGCTGGTTCTCAAAGCTGCTAGCTGTGGACTGCTACGCTGCCTCGTATGCCGTAGGGTTGTTGCCAGATTGGGGGCAACATGGTGGCACACACAGAAGTTCTGGTCCTTCTCTTTAGCCATAGTGAATTTGAAGCCAGGATATAGAAACCCTGTCTCAAAACATCAAATAAAAACTTACTGTGTGTCAGGTACTTGCTAAAGTGTTCTCGTTACCTCCCCCAACCAGGCAACAGCCCATGGCATAGGCACTGCTGTTACTGTAAAGCTTAGAAAGTAAGGGCATTTGCCTTCTCCAGTTTCTGAGAAGAATGGATTATCCTTTCTGTTCTGTCTTCTCTTCTATTCCTAGAGTGGGAAATGAAGATAAACATTTGGAGTACCTGATTTTCAAAATCTATAGCCCCACCTCAATACACACTTGATCTTAAATAAGATGGCTTTGATAATGAGAAGTTCTACTCCCAAACCCCCGTCAAAGCAGTCTTTGCTCTCTCTTATCTTACTGGAAAGGAGAAGTACCTCCCTCTTGTCCTTCTAGTTAAACTCACCTGACTGCCACTAGTATCTGTCAGTGTGCCTAAGGAAGAAAACACAGCTCTCTGAGATCCCCTTCTGTAGTACAATACCCTGGGAACCTTTGGACAAAGGACCCTCAGGGGCATGAGTCAAACTATTTTCATCTACTTCCATATTTTGGAAATCAGCCTTCTTAACTGAATAACTTCCCCCTTGAGCTTTGCTCAAATTCCAGGATAGAGAGGCTATCTGGAAAAGCATGGAGGGGCACATAGAGTGTTGTATTGTCTGAAAAAGCTGAAAACCTTCCCTCTGTCCACTTAACAATATTGGTGGGGAGAGAGCTTTGCATGGATGTCTAAGACCACAGATTAAAGCCACCAATCTCGATGAGCAAGGCCTTATTTTGGGTATTTTTAAATCTGATTTTATGTCCCATCATGAGAACCTTGAAAAATTACTTCCCATCATGACATTTTAAAAATTGCCTTTTATCTGTGAAGCTGGAGAATAAAGATGCTTTTAGCAGTAAAATACGATACAGGATGGGGCCTGTGTTTAAAAATACCGCTGACAAAGACACATTAAAAAAAAAAAAGAGGAAGGAAAGAAGGATGCTATTGGCAGTGGCAGAGTTGATCCTCCTTGTCTGAACCTTTGGTGTACTGACGCCTAAGAGGCCATTTCTACTTACATGGTACAGTTAGAGGTTATTGTAACCATCTCAGCAATAGACAGGAACTCAGCTGGAACTGATATGTGTGATCACTGATTGATTACCTGCCTGCCTGATAGTATGTAGTTGAGTGAACTCGTTTCCTTTACAGGATGGAAAGATTCACAAAGTAGAAAGTGCAGGTCCTGAAATTACATGAAAATTAATGCTAAGGATACAGTGATGGACGTCTGCATATATATGTGTACCTATGAATGTCTGCACATATATGTGTACCTATTACAGGAATGGGTATGTCGCATTTAAGATTAAAAACTCACAGCTATGGCAGTCCATATTTACAACATAGATAAAGGGATGCCATTTCTAGCATTGAGAGAGAGAGAGACAGAGAGACAGAGACAGAAAGACAGAGAGACAGAGAGACAGAGAGACAGAGAGAGTAATTTCTTCCCTCCAAGAGACCGAGCTTCAAGCTTCCTTAGACTCCCCGCCCTCCTATTGCTTTTGACTTTGATCTATAACCATTCTCTCCAAACACCACTTTCTGGGTGAGGACTCTTCTGATGCCCTTTGCTGTGCTATCTGCTTTCTTGGAATTCTGTCCCCCGAATGCTTCAGGATTAAGAATGTCTTTTTCATCTTCTTATCCCAGGAGCTGGGAAGAATAATAATGGCTGTTCCACAAGAATCCCCTGAAGTGAACAGCGACACTGTCTGCTGTAGCTTTGTAGTGAGAAGCTTGCTACTGTGAGGTGGTCCTGGGTCCCGGGTCATCTTAATGCACACAGGAAGGACTAGCCTGGTGTCAGAAGGCAGCTGCGTGTGGCAGGGCTTGGTTCCATTTGCCATTATATCTCCTGAGAGCAAGATAAAGCTAGGCTTGAAATATCATTCTTCTTGGTCTTTGCCTGGAGTATCTGCCTCAGTTGGTCTTTCTGGTGTTTGTCTGATCATCATGTTGGTTACCCATAATGCATCACGTTGGTCCCCATCTCAGGGCAGGTGACATAGCTCCCTAGTATATAATGTCCTACACATTTGCTTATGCTCTCATTCACAGCCATCAGTGTTTCTACCCAAGGAAGTTTTCGTAACCAGCCCCCTGTTCATGGCTACAGATGACCCCACCCTAATTCATATTTCTCCAAACCCAGTTATTTTGATATGCTAGTGTGCCCAGGAGCAGCAAGTAGGGCTTAGTCTGCAGGATCATGACGTCCACTGAGATGGAATGAAAACCACAGACCTGCTGGTCAGAAAGATGCACATATGCACATGAGATTATATATGTACAGTTTTGTAGATACACATTCCGGTTTGTAGATTATCAAAAGACCTGTGAATCCCAAGCTAAAAACGTCTTCCTCAGAGACAGGCTCAAAGTTTTTCTTTGTTTACTCTGTAACAGAGCTAAAGTACACCCCCCAGCCCCCCCCGCACCATCACCCCACTACTCAACAAAAGCAGTGGCTGAGTTAAATTTTCACATTTTCTTAAATTCCTTAAAGGCCAGGCAGAGCCCCTGTGTATCAGTCTTTCTCTCCTGAGCACCACTGTATACGTGCACACAGAGTTCTTCCTTCTGGTCACTTCACCATAGCCATGTCACACAGAGGTGACTGCTCTCTGCGTCATTACCAACATTTTAAATGCTTGGCTAAAAAGAAATCTCAAATTCACTGTCTTTTTCTTTTTTATCCCTGGTAAATTGATCACAAGAGCTGAGATCCCTGCAAAGAAGCAGACAGAACATCTCACAGCACCTAAGCTAACCTAATCCATCAGGTCACCGTGGACTTCAGATGGAGACTCCATTCTTCAAGCCTTGGCAGAGTGGCCTCTGTGTGTGTGTGTGTGTGTGTGTGTGTGTGAGAGAGAGAGAGAGAGAGAGAGAGAGAAGGAGAGAGAGAGAGAGAGAGAATGTGAATGTGTGTAAATGTTACCAGAATTGAACCCAGGGTCCAATATGCTTAGGTAGACAAGCACTCAACCACAGTTATATCTCAACTCACATTTGAGATTTCTTTAGAAAAACAAAAACAAAAAAAACCTAATTTCTTTTCTCAGAACTAAACAGAACTCTAAATAATTCTTTTTTAAAATGTTCAAGCTGGTATAATTTGGAGACAATAACCATATGGATTTTAAAATATCATTTATTTATTTGTCCGTGTGTGTGTGTGTGTGTGTGTGTGTGTGTGTGTGTGTGTGCAACCATATGTGCATATATTAACATATATGCATATACTTCTCCAGTTGCCTCCCCAGTTAATTTTCTGAGACAGACTCTCTCCCTGAACCTGGATCTAGCTGTTTTGGCTGGACTGGCTGCTTAGCAGGTCCCCAGGATCCAGCTGTCTCCCCTGCCCCAGAACTGTCTGTCTTTTAGCTGGGTATCTGAACTCAGAGCCTTGAGTTTACCCAGCAAGCACCTTCTCCCCAGCTCTAAAGTGAACTTTTAATCATGCTACAATTAGCTATAAATTAATACCTCACAATAACTAGTGAGACGAGAGCACATGGATTTTGTAAGTTCTTTTTAAAAAGTATGTAGTCTGAGTTTGAACACGTCTACATATTTTAAGAATGAACAAATGAGTAATGTATTCACAAGAATATGTCATGTTTACCATGTTTAGAAAATCTTACCTGCTCTCTCTCTATTTCTGTCCTTAGCAGCAGGGACAGAAATGGTCAGGTGCCTCAGATGTCTCTAGGAAAGCACAATCAAGTTTCTCCCCAACTGGTGAAGGAAACAAATTTGATTTCTGGTGAGTTTGCTGGAGGTGGCTGGAGCCTCTTCCCTGAGCGCCATGTTCTTTGTCTGTTGCTCCAGTTGAATCCAGGCTCCGATTCTGCTAATGAGGTTTTTAGCTTCTTCAGGTTCACACCGCATTCCACCCCATTAGCTTCCTAAAATGTTTCCACTTACAAACCCTTGTCACCTGAGAAAGTTTGATACGACCTCGGGCATTTTAAAAATAGGCAAACAACCATTTACTCATAGTGAATCATCAAGAAATTTATTTTAAAACAGTTTTGGGGGCTGGAGAGATGGCTCAGTTTGGTTAAAAACACTGACTACTGTTCCAGAGGTCCTGAGTTCAATTCCCAGCAACCACATGGTGGCTCACAAACCATCTGTAATAGAATCTGATGCCCTCTTCTGGTGTGTCTGCCCTCTACTGGTGTGTCTGAAGAGAGCAATACTGTACTCATATACATAAAAAAATAAATCATTAAAAAAGAAATTAAAAAAATTAAATGAAACAGTTTTGGTGTGTGTGTAATTTTACCATTTAATAAAAATGAAAGGAAATTTACTTGCTAGTGACATAAATGTGCTAAATATTTTTTTTCATAAAGAATTACATTTCATGGATATTTTATACCACAGGATTTAGCATTACAACTTTCCCCAGGATTTACTGATCTTCTGGTTTTAGGATCCAATGTGAAGGTTGAGAACAGTATTGGACATAAGTACATAATCAGGCCTGATTTTAATCCTTGGGACTCACAGGGCAGAAGGAAAGAGCTGTCTCCCATGAGTCATCCATCCTCTGGCCTCCATATTCATGCCAGGTCACATATGCTCCTACACACATATATATGCAAACGAATAAAATATAATAAAGTGTTTAGTTACACAAGATGGCAGAAGTCTATTTAGGTCCATTTCAGACACTGCTCAAAACTCTTCCCTAAACCAAATTTGTCAATTTCATTTTTGAAACTTGTCAGCAACTCTAACAATAATTTTAAAAATCAGCACTATCAATGACATAGCTCAGCTGGTAATGGCACTTGTTACAAAGCCTGGGGACCTGAGTTCAATCCTTGGGACCCACAAGATGGAAGAGCAGAGTCCCCAGAGTTGTCCTCTGACCTTCACAAGCATGCACACACACACACACACGCACACACACTCAAATCTTAAAATTTTTAAGCTAAAAAATAAATAAAGGGGGGAACATTTAAATAATAAAAAGAAAAAGAATAAAATAAAATAAAATCAATTCTAGTACAATACAACCCAAGGTTACCCTAATTTGAACCATGCTGAGGAATGATAATAGAAAAATATTCAGAGACTTGATATTTTTATAATTAAATTATTATCTTTCTATAAAGGCAGAAAACTTTGTATGTATTGTGCTGTAAAGCACTGCAATTCACGACATATGACAGACAGCTTGAAGCTGAGGTGCGATGTTTCAGGCAGTACATGTCTGTGGTGTGTGGCATGCGGCGTGTGCAGTGTGAGCGTACTCTGCTGTGTGCTCAGAGCCTAGGCTTTTGTGAGGTCATGTGATATGACATGGCCCACGCTGCTGGAAGCCCCTTAAATTCACCACACACTTGTTGAGTTCACTCTTGGTGATTGTGTTCAGAATCTCCATGTTGCTAAATCTTTTGCAGTGTCCACCTCAGTTACACATGGGGGTCACAACCAACAGTTTAATAAGCTAAGGTGTGGTGGATGTCTCTTCCTCTCGTTCAGTGAGACTAAGCTTTTGTCTTTTTGCCAGTGAAGTTTTCAGGGAGCCAGTTCTGTCCATATGTTCACTTAAGAGATGTTTCACTTTTTTGTTTGTTTGTTTGTTTGTAGAAGTAGTCTTGCTGTGCTGCTCAGGCTGTCTTTGAAATCACCACCCTCTCCTCAATTTCTTGAGTGGCTGTAATAGGTGTTTGCCACCTCACCCACACATTCAGGTAGCTTTTGTTGAGTACGTACTATGTGTGGGACACGGTTAGCACTAGGGCTTTGGTGGAAAGGTGAACAGCAAATGTTATACTGACATCATACCGTCTACATTTCCTGGAAGAGAATAAATAATTTAAAAAGCAAATCAAGAAAAAGGATCATTTCAGACACTGCTGAGAAAAAATTAAATGGGTTGATTTGATGGAGAGTGGGTTGTCAAGGGACCTGGGACTAGGTGACATCTACTCTAAGGTCAGCTGGTAAAGATCCCAGAAGGTTCTATGTAGTGGTATGTTCTGGGTATATTCTCAGAACAGAAAGAAAATCGTGACTGGATTTTATAAGCAAAGCAGGGAGCAGCAAAGGGTGAGGTCAGACCAAAAAGGCTGAGACTAAAACCAGGTCCTTGTAGGCCATGGGGCAGCATTCAAAAGCAACAGGAAGTCAGTGGTGGGTTTTAACAGGAAGGAATTTCTTCGTACAAATCGTCTGTGTGAGGAGTATAGCTGACAGAAGACCAAGACCTCTGCAGGGACATTAGTTAGGCGTACTATAGAGTGGCAGATATGCTGGTGGCACTGGTGGCTTGATGGGGGACACTACTGAAGACAGGGAATGGATGGATTTAGGACACATTTTGGAGGGGAATTAGACATGGAAGGAAAAGAAGAAGAAGAAGATGATGAAGAAGAGGAGGAGGAGAGAGGAGGAGGAGGAGGAGGAGGAGGAGGACTTCAAGATTTTGACCCTGAGCTAGCATCTTTTCCTGAAACAGGAAGGAAAGGATTGTTGAGAAGGAGGGAGCATTGTATCTGAGATGCCCATGAGTCCCCATGTCCTTTTATTCCCTTATTCCTCCTCCTTCTCCTCCTCTTCCTCTTTTTGCTGAGACAGAGTCTTAGTATAAGGCTCTGGCTGGACGGAAACTCACTATGTAGACCAAACTGGCCTCAAGCTCACAGATATCCACCTGTCTCTGCCTCCCCATACTTGGTGTGCTCCATGACTAGCTCCAGACCCAGTGGTTGCACCTACTTTCCTATAACCTCAGACAGCATCAGGCCAAATTTCTAGATCGTTTGCTGTGCCTTTCTGTGCATCCCTCTCTTTCTTCCTCCCTCCCTCCCTGCCTCCCAGGGAAGGCTAAGATGTCAGTTGCTGCCAGGCTTCAATCCTTGCTTGTAGGCACGCCTGCTGGACAATGTGTTGTCTAGCCACCGGCCATGCGCATGTGCATGTGGTTAAGCATGCTTTCTGTACACAAACCCAGTTTCAGTAGAGACTGCAGACAGGTTCCAAGGGCCTTCTTTCCATTTTCTCCTCCCAGAGCACTGTTCTACCTCTCTGGGCTTTGGCTTCCTTGTTTGTAACCTGAGTTAGATCAATGGTTCTCAAAATGGGGTCTCTGGAGAGCAACTCCAACCTTTCCTGACAGTTGAGGATAAGTGCAAATCCTGGACTCCTATCCATGTTTACCAAACCAGAGCCTCTGGGCGTGGGTCCTAGAGATCTCTCTGAACACGCCCTGTAGATAATTCTCAAAGTTCAGGCCAAGTTCTGAGAGCCACTGAAATGACATTTTTTAAGGTCCCTTCTAAGGCCAACGTTCGATGAATCCATTATCCTTTAATAGGACTGTATGATTTAAGCGATTCAAAAAAATTCTTTAATCCAGCCTTAAGATCATGGGCAGTTCAGGAAAACGAAAGCGCAAATTCTGAAACAACACATTTCTTATATAACTATATAGTTTCTCCAAACACTTACTTAAATTCATCCTTCTCCTGCCATAATACTTTTAAAGAAACTTTAATGAAAAAAAAAATTCCTCTGAGATTTATCACAGTGGAGTTGTACATCATTTTAGTGAGTGGCTGAAAACTGCTGAACAGGTGTAATAATGCCTTCGGGATTAAATAATTAGAACAGAATTACATCTTCATAATGACAGCCAGGGAGGGTGGGTGCGAGAGTCTAGTAGACGGAACTGTTACTTGCCTTCTGCTCGTTGGAATGTTCGGTTTATAAATGGTCCATGATCACAGTTAATAAGTTCTACTCGTGTGAATTTCTAAAAGACATTCAGGGCAATTTTGTGTATATGTATGTGTGTGATATAGATTTAGGCATGTGACAATGTGTGTGGGAAAGGGAGTGATTGCTCATGAGTGCATGCATAGAGGCCAGAGATCAACTTGAGTGTCAACTCTCTCTCTTATTTTTGAGACAATGTCTCTTGGTGAATCTGGAGTTCTATGCTTTGGCTAGAGTAGCTGACCAGCGAGCTCCCTCTGCCTGTTCCTCCCCAGAGGATGCTGGGATCTGAACTCAGATTCTCCTGCTTGCACAGAGAGCACTTCATCCACTGATCAATTGTTTTAGCCCTGGAGTGATACTTCACAAGTTTCTTAACTTTATATCTGTATGATCCTAGGAATCAATTAGCTAATTTAACCAATTATTTAATTTAATCAGTTTTCATTAACTCAGCTAAAACAAAACCAAACATCACTCAACTCAACGAGCGACTTGCCTACTGTCAACAAGACACATCTAAAACTCTAGCTGAATGCCGTTTGTTTTCTATTGGTTCTAGGGCAGCGTGAGACTCATGAAAAATCTAGCAAGGTTCTTCATATTTGCCAGACCCAGGAAGTAAAACAAAACAACCTACCGCTCACGAGTCCTCAGACTTTACACTAGAGAATCAGAATTGGTGTGTTGTTCTTTTTAACAGCAAGGCGTGCTGGCTCACTTTACTATCCCAACACGGAGGACTGTGGAGCTGAGGTAAGAGGATGAGACCAGCCTGGCTTTACAGAAAGACCTAGAGGATGATGGTTGATTCCAATCATCAATCTGATTGGGTTTGTAAGCCCCTTGGGGATTAATGAAGCACATAGGTTAGCATGTCTGTTCAAGGTTTTGCAGAGGTTGGCTGAGTGGGAAAGACTTGATTGTGAGTGGAACCATCCCGTGGGCTAGGGTCCTGGACTAAACAAGAATGTACAAAGAAGAAGCCAACTTGAGTACCAGCATCCCCCCTTCTTTCCTGGTCTATTAAGTCGTGAACGAACAGCCTCATAACCCTTCTGCCGTACAGTAAGCCAATCCTGCTACCTTGCATTCTCATTACAATGGACTGTATCCCAAAGGCATGATATATCTTCCTCCCCCTCCCCCCTCCTCCCCTTCTCCTTCCCCCTCCCCTCCTCACTTCCCTTCCCCTCCCCCTTCTCCTCCTTCATTTCAGCTGGTCCTCCCAACAGGCATAGTATCTGAAACACTTCTTGAAAGATCCGCCAGAATCTCTGAAGATGGTTGTAAATGTCTCACGGATTACCAAGTAAGGTTCTCTCAGCGTCTGTTTTTGCTTCACGGGGAGAAGATGAAAAATAAAGGAAGATTTAGACTTTTCAAAACATGAGCAGAAGAAGGAAGTCTTCACAAACAAACATGTTTGAATTTTCCTTTCTGGACTTCTGTGTTCTTGAGATTATATATATATATTATGTATGTATATATAATATAAGTATCATATCTACATATGATGTATATGCATATATATGATGTATATGTGTATATGCATATATATGTATGTATATATGTATATATACATGCTTTGTTTTCTAAACCATCAATTTAGGAAGACCACAAAAAGGCAAATCCTAGGTGTTTTGGGGTCCAATGCCTTTAGTATTTAGTATTTAGTATTTAGTATTTAGTATTTGGTATTTAGTATTTAGGCAGCTGCGTTGTTTGATTACATCAATATATATATATATAATATATATATATAATATATATATATGATTTTAAATGTGTGTTTGGGTCGAGGCTGAAGCCAGAAGAGATTAAACACTTAGAAATGCTACATCACATGAGCCAAAGGGCTTCTACAGTTAATTGAAACATTTGAGGAAAATGAAGATTACCTGTGTTTTATGTTAGCAGTTGATGAGAAAACGTGAGATCGCTGTGATATACCCATTGGCTTGTGAATCTAAAGGTGTTCAGAGAGTGTCACAAATCACTTTGATGTTCCTGAGAAGGAGATTTTGCCTCTGAAGCTCTGATTAATAAAAGCGGGGAAAAAAAAAAGATGTTTAGCTTGATAGCTCCTGGTTGTCTGTGTATCTGTGTGTCCTGATACATAGCAGCCCCTTCATTTCAGAGCCAGGATAACTCTTATTTAGGAAATCAGCTCAGGATTCATTGTCTTTAGATTAATATATGTAAAACATCTCAGTCGGAGGCAGCAAAGAGTCAAAACAAATCACACCACGACTGGCTTGAAGATCTGTTCTCATTTGCGAAGGTTATAGGAATTTGATATAAGCATACATGATCATTTTTTCCCTGAGCACAGACTTTGTTTATGGCCCATTCAGAAAGAGGTAGCAAAGATACAGCGCTACAGGAATTTACCTCCTGCTCTGTGTGAGTCTGAGGTCAGCCTGGTTCCGGATGATTCCTCTTACTGAAAGTTGCTGTTGGGTAGCAGGAGGTTGTCAGGGCGATGGGGCTGTGGGAAAAGGAAGCCTGGAGCTAAGAACCCTACTGAATCCCTCATATTCACGCCCAGTAGCAGTCACAGTTAAAGAACAAACCACCAAGAACTATTTTTTGTTGTTGGGTTTTTTTGTGTGTGTGTGTGTATGCGCGCGTACGTGCGTGCGTGTATATGGGTGTCTCTGTGTTTGTGCATGTGTTTTGTTTGTTTTTGTCTTTGTTTTGAGACAGGATTTCTCTCTACAGCCCTGGCTATCCAGGAACTCACTCAGCTCAGTAGACCAGGATGGCCTCAGAGTCACAGAGATCTGCCTGCCTCTGCCTCTCTCTGTGCTCTCTCTGTGCCTCTCTCTGTGCCTCTCTCTGTGCCTCTCTCTCTGCCTCACCTGCCTCTCTGCCTCTCTGCCTCTGCCTCTCTCTGCCTGTCTCTGCCTGTCTCTGCCTGTCTGCCTGTCTGCCTGTCTGCCTGTCTGCCTGTCTGCCTGTCTGCCTGTCTGCCTGTCTGCCTGTCTGCCTCTCTGCCTCTCTGCTCTCTGCCTCTCTGTCTCTCTGCCTCTCTGCCTATCTGCCTCTGTCTCTGCCTCCCAAGTGCTGGAATTAAAGGCATGGTCCACCACTGACTGGCTATTTATTTATTTATATTTTATGTGCATTGATATTTTGCCTGCATGTATATCTGTGTGAAGGTTTTGGATCCTCTGGAACTGGAGTTACAGAGAGTTGTGAGCTGCCATGTGGGTGCTGGGAATTGGACCCAAGTCCTCTGGAAGAGCAGCAAGTACTCTTACCACTGAGCCATCTCTCCAGCCCTGACTAATACTAAGCAAATCAAATGTCAATCCCTTATCAGTATCCAGCATTGACTTTAGTAAGGAAAACAGAAGGGAAGACCTAGATCGAACTGTCGGTCATAACCACAGACCTACCTCCTGCCCGGGCCCAGAATGAGTTTTAATTTGTTCAAAATAGTACATTGGTTAAGGCTAGAGCCAGTCCCCCTTACTGTGACAATGAGAGAAGTAACATGTACACTCTCAACCCTCGCCACCATTTCCCAAAAAGTGTTTCTTATAAAACTGAGATCCATAGGCAGCTGACAAAGCCCAGGTATACAGGGAGCTTTGCTGCAATGCATTTGAGAGGCAGGTGGCTGAACTCATCCTCTCCTTAAAGCAACATCACACGGGTTTCTGGGAAACTGGGTTCCTTGTGCTCCTACTTGGTGCTGCTGATGGATTGCTGGCATGGAATGCCTTGTCTGCAAAGGTGCTCAATGGTGTTATTTAGAAAAGGGGGGCTTTCCTTGGGATTTAGTGGTTTGTAGGTGCTCTAGTTTAGATCTTAAGTGTCCCTCAAAGGCCATGTGTTAAGTGCTTAGTTTTGGGAGAGTCACTACTTGGGGGCAATGAAAACTTTAAAAGCAGGGCCTATCGCAAAAGGGATTATGGAAGTCTAGGCCCCTCTTCTTTTCTTGTGTTCAGTATCACTTCTGCAGAACATGTGCTCATGTGAGCTTGCGAACAACATAAGTATGCAAGTTGTTTAAAAAGGTTTTTTTCCTGTGTGATTTCATATATAGGATTTGAAGCAATTTGACAGGAAGACAAAAGGAGGACACACACACACCAATTATTCTTTCAGTAGAGGCATGGGAAGTAGACAACATGAAGTATGTTAGCTATATCTGAGACTCTGAATTGAGTGTTTTCTCCAAGTGACTCTTCTGTGTGCCCTTTGGGAGCTAGTAATAGAAAATAAAAAGAAACAAGAAATAACCTAAGTAGCAAAACCTCAATATTTCAAATAATAGACAGAAAGGAGAAAGGGGCTCCTTTTGGTGAAAGAAATGAATCCTAAAATCCTTCAAAAGACTGCAGCTTTTACTCTGAAGTGTAGTACATTGTACAAAGCCATAAATGGGCACCTAATAAGTTAAATGAGGTAAGTTAATGAAAGAGTCAAGATTCACAAGAAGCCTACATTATATAATTATGTATCATGAAATAGAAAAGCTTTTTCACATGTTGCCACTGATTGGGTGACCCAGGAATTGAAGATATACTGAAGGTTTAGTTTGAAATAGTATCTAATTTCAGATAAGGGCTTTGTGCATAGTTGGTGTTTAACAAATTCATGGTTAAGTGAGCCAGTCGGATAAGCTCACACTCACGGTAGGTTGATAACACACCCAGTTCCCACTGAGTTCTTGGTTCTCTTGCTCTCTAAGGATATGCAGGAAAGGAGCTGAGAGATGGAAGATGGCCTCCATGCATCAGTCTTTACTTCTTCAAACAAATCTGTAAAAACATCCACAGACGAACTATCAGTAGCAACTGACTATCTGCAGTAATATAATTAAGAATAGGAAATTTAAGGACACTTTTTCAGGAAATTCCAACTGAAGTGTGAACAGGGGAGCTGGAAGGACAGGGCAGAAAAACAAAGAGATGGTGAGAACAATAAATGACTTCTCAGATCTTGAGTGGGGACTAGAAGCTGTAGGGAATGTTGGTGGTCGTGTTGAACAGGTCAAAATTTAGAAGCTGAGCCAAAAGGGACAATCTTCCCTAGACCTTTCTGGAATATGCTCTAACACACTGCTGGGAACTGGGAACCCAGTACAATCGCTCAGAACTCTTGAGTAGAAGGACATTGTCCTTCCCAGCTGTAATAGTCATTGGAAACTATCCAAAACATTACCTCACGTCAGATCTGCTTCCTTGGGTTTTTTTTTCCTTCAACAGGGACTCAGATGACTTTCTAAGCCCATAACATATCTTAGTATCAAGATCAATACTGAATTAGCAGACATGGCTAAGGATAACTGGGGGGAAATAATTAACAAAATTAAGGAGGATTTGCGCCACTGGGAGCCATAAAAGTTATTTTATGGGTCCATGTAAATGTAATAAAACCTCTGTCTGTGCCACATTTAATTTCACATCAAAAGGTCCCTGCAGATGGCCTGCAAGATTATTTCACTAGAATTGAGTATGTCTCTGCTTTCTCTAAGTGAGAAAACTCTTACTCTGCTCAGAAAGTTCCGTTTCCCACAGAAAAGGAAACCATGCCTCATCTGCTCACAGGCAGTATTTAATGGGAGCTCCTCAGAGTGGGCAGTATAATTAATTTTTATTAATAATAACACTTTATAATTGGAAGAGGCAGGACATAATAAATCAAAGGCTGCTTCCAAATATGACACATAGTGTTTCAAATAAAATCAAATATTGACAAGAGAGGAGTGCAAAAGGACAATGAATTCTCCATGTGCTTCTTAAAAGACTTGCTGTGTAGGCCAGGTTGGCCTTGAACTCAGAATCCTCTTGCCTTAGCTTCCTCAGCGTGGTTTTACAGGTGTGTGCTACTATGTCCGGCTGAAAAGAATAATTTTAAGCTTAATTTGTTAATTAATGCCTGAAATTCAGGGCCTCACACATGCTAGGTAAGTCTACATGCAAACCCTGTCCAAGACATTCTTAATATTATTATGACCTATTTTTAGCAGCTTGTTTGAATATAATTTACACATCTTCCAATTAACCCGTTTAGAGTAACTCGTGATTTTTAGTATATTCAGAGTTGGTCAAAGATCACAATGAATCTTAGGACTTTTTCATCACCCCAAAGATAAACACCAACCCCATTATCCTCATTACAATCAGACGCATCTTAAACCAATTCTGGGTCCGTACTTCAACCCCTAAGCAACCACCACGACTAATTCTGGGTGTTTCACATAAGTGGACTCATATAGTGTATGGCCTTTATGACTGGTTTCTTGTCCTTGGCTTAAAATTTAAATTTCATGCATAAATGTAGTATCGCCACCACTTTATCTTACATTTATTTATTTGTTGATTTATGGACCTTTGGGTTGTTTTTACTATTTAGATATTATAATATTGATGGAATGGACATTTGTGGCTGAGTTTTTGTATGGACATACATTTTATTTCTCTTGGTTGTACTCCCACATGTTGGAAATATAGAAATTGTGTGTTCATCATTTCCTGTTGCTGCCAGAGATTCCTGTACATTCTGGGATGGTTTTACATTTGTATTTATGTTGTGCATAAATGGTGTCACTTCTCCATTCCCTCAGTATCTTTGTTTCTTGTCTCTGATTACAGCTATCCAAGTAGGTGTGAGATAGTACCTCACTGTGACCTGATTGGCATCCCCCAATGCTGCAGGTCTTTTTTGCATACAATTAATCCCGTTGTATGTGAGGAAACTCTAATTCCAGTCCTTTCCCCATTTGATACTGGTTAATCATTTTATCATTGAATTATAAGAGTTCTTTGCACATTTCAGACGCATCCATGTCATCAAATATATGATTGCAAATATTTCCCCCGTGGGGCTTTCTTATCTTGGTGATGCTCTCAGAAGTTCTTAATTGTAATCAATCTGGTTTACCTGGCGTTCCTGTGCTACTTGCACTCTTGTCCTGTTGAGGAAGGTTTTCTGTGACCCCAGGTCACAAAGACTTAGTTTTGTTTTTTCCTCTAATTTTATCTTTTACATTAGGGCTGTGACATATTTATGAGTTATTTTCTATGTATAATGGACGAGCTCAGCTTCAGTCTGTACATGTGTGTATACTACAGTTATATTTTACATGATATTTAATATTCATTTTTTCCTATGTTCTGAGAAATATGTGTGCCCAAACACAAAGAAGAAAAAGCCCAATCTTTTGTTCCCTTTCTCATGACTTAGTATTAGGTCTCTGTCTTGGTTTGGGTTTTCTTGCTTCCATGATCATGGAAACTCTTATAATGGAAAATAATTAATTTGGGGCTGGCTTACAGTTTCCGAGGTTTAGTCCATTATTATCATGGAGGAAAGCAAGGCAGCATGCAGACAGACATGGTTCTGGAGAAGCTGTGAGTTCTACATCTTGATCTGCAGGCAGCAGAAAGAAACTGTCTTCCACACTAGACAGAGCTTGAGCCTAGACCTCAAAACCTGCCCCCTCCCCCACAATGACAACTTCCTCCAACAAGCCACACCCACTCCAACCAAGGCCACACCTCCTAATAGTACCACTTCCCATGGGCCAAGCATTCAAACACTAAGGGGCATTCCTATTCAAACCACCACAGCCCTGCTGATGAGTTTGAACAAATAAATATACTCCAGCCAACGCCCAAACGTTCTGACTGAGCAACTTTCAACAGTTGTTTGAAGTAATGAAGGCAGTTACCCAAGCTCATACCAAGAACACGAGTCTTGACAGAGAATGATGGTATCTCTCCTGTGAGTCTCACAAACCTTCTAGAAACCGATTGTTTTAAGATTAAACAGACACGATTCAACAAAAGAAGCTCTCTTTTGCTGCAAGTTAGTTCAATGCCTTTTAGAAAGCATCCTGGTCAAGTTGTCCAAGTCTCAAACTTGTCCACCCTTTTGACCCGGTTTTTTCCAGTGCCCTTCAGACAGTTTGCTCACATGGGCAGGTGTATATAGACATTTTTATTCCAACACCTTGAGGATTAGATTCTTTTCTTGCTTCTGATTTTTAAAAAAATTCACATAAAAGTTTGAATGTGTACCCTTAGTGTGTATTCATTTGTTAATTCACAAATTATATCGACTAGGATAGTGTTTGCATTAAAAAGCACATACATGGTAAATTAAAAGCAAATTATAATTTAAAATAAATCTAAATTTTATTAATAAAAAGGAACACCCTTTTGTATCAATAAAATTATGAATAAGCTTTATAGAGAACAACGGAATGGATGTGTTTTTCCGGACACAGAGCCTTATCTGTTCTGTCATATTTGGCCATTCACATCCGTTTAAGTCATTAGCATTGTCTGTAAAGTACAGCCACAAACATTTAATGATCTATTTTTAGGGAGTAGCTAATTAAAACGAAATCATTTAATATGATTTGTATATTTTGGTTGGTGGGCACCTATGGAAGGGCCTGTACACTGACAGGAAGCAGCTCACCCGGCTTAATCTCATTTTTAGGGTCCCTCTCCCACATCGCCTTTCTTGCAATCATCAGCTGAGATGTATACCCACTGTCAATATTTTCTTCCCCCCAAGGCGACCAGGACATTGGGTCATTAGTTCTGGGGTCTCATAATTGGAAGGGAGCCCAAGAGCTTGTTCTGGAATATAGGAGGATGTGAAGACTATTACTAATTTTTCTTAAAAGGCATACTGACTTTTAAGTAAAATGATAACTCTTCCGGGAAAGCCGTTGTTTTATACCTGAAGATGAAGTCCTATTATAATAGGGTGTTATTTTAAACTGCCCAATAATAAGGAATGTGCAGTCCCCACAAACGTTCCACACAGGAAGCTGTCTCTTGGCCACAGCCCAACCCCTGTCAGACATCTTGCTAATCTATCGTACTGATCAGAGACAAGTTCTCTGTGTGGCTCCTTCCCAACTCCTAGGACTAGAAAAATAACCTGGGCCGGAGTCCTGCTGCTCAGCGCCCTTCCCATCAGCGAAGGACTAAATATCTCATCAAGTACTGCTTTCTTCCAGAGTAAACCTAGCATATTTTATTCTGAGCGTTCCAAATGTGTGTTTTTCAGAACCGGGTGTGGGAGTGGGGGTGGGGTGCGGTGGAGGGGGAGCTTTAAGTCAGTCATGAGACATGTGACATTGCATGCTTACCCGAGGCCAGCACAACTTCAGGTCAGTTAATATCTGCCACTTTAAATTGAAGTTAGACAATTTCATGTGACTTATTTAAGATTAATTATTGTGGAGCTGAAAATAACTCCTCAGGGAATCATCAGGACCAACAGTTATAGGGCTTCATTCGAAGAAGCCAGGTCTTCATTTACTCCTCGCTTCTCTCTCACCTCACACTGGCTTATGTAAGCCAGGTCTCAAACTTGCAATGTAACTGAAGGTGACCTTGAACTACCTCCCAGGTGCTGGTAATAGGGCATGCACCACTCCCCCAGTTTTTATGTGGTGCCGGGGATTGAACCCAGGGCATGCTAGGTAAGCACTCTGCCAACTAAGCGACATCCCTAGTTCCTCTACTTTTCTTTAGACTCAGTATTTAAACACCAGAGACGTCTCTGGAGCTAGCTGGATGAAGTGCAGATCTTATCAATACAGAAGAAAAGCCACGCGACCTAGCCAGGTATGGGGAGACCCCTCCCCCACACCATCCGCATAAAACTTTTGTTTCACTGCCACACAGTGCGGGGTCCCAAGCTTCTGAAGCTTTCTGAAATTGAAGATACCTGGAAAGACAGGGAGCTGAAGAACCTCAAAGACGGAGTGACAGAAGCCCTCGAATGCTTCTACGTAGTGTTTTAATTCGTGTCTATTGGACCGCATATCTGAGCCAGGTCAGTCCTGGCTCCTGGGGAGAATCTGCATATATTTTACTTCTCTACAAACTCCTTTAAAAACAAAAAACCACACGTTGTAAATTCAACTCACCTCAGCCAGTTAGAAAATGAAAGCTGGTCTGAGAATTGAATGCGGTGCAGGAATGGAAACCCACATGTGAGTTCCCAAACCATCCTGTGGGAGAGGAAGGCCTGGAGGTGAGAAGGCGGCCCAGTGCTAGCTTTGCTTCCAATGAGGCCCTTTAACAAGGGAATGCAGTCTCTGTGCCTCAGTTTCTTCCCTGTGACTCTAGGGAAAATAACCTGCCTCAACTTGATGTGCTTTGCTAGTCACGAGGAGCTATACATATGAATGTTTGCTTTAAAATTTAAAACAGGTTTTTAAGGCTTTAAAAAAAAAACGAGGTATTTTATATAGAAAGTGGCTCAGATATTATGCAAAATATAGCAAAAAAAAAAAAAAAGGGCCTAAATTAATGACACTTAAGAAGAAACTAGCTGTTGTTTGTATGGTTCTATCAGATGTGACAGGCACGAGAGAGTCCTGTTTTGTTATTCAGGGTATCAGGGGAAAATGTACAAAATCTATACACACATATCGATCTGAGGTAAAAGTCTAAGAAAACTCTTGAGTTTTCAACAAATAAGCCAATAGCCCAATTTTGGTAATGAAGTCGTTGGCCTGATCTGGTCTAGAGGTCAGGAAATCAGGACTTGAGGACAGCTCTGCCCGTTACTGTGACCTCATAACTCTTAGCAAATCCCTGCCTTGCACGGCTCCAGCAGCCTTCACTAGAAGATGGGAAATGGTCAGCGTTGCTGACCTCCTTGGCTTCTCTAAACTCCACTGGTCTGTGCTCAGGACCTTGACGCAGGTACCACAGAATCCATGCACGTGAGGCCATTCAGATTTCTCAGAATAGTATTTACTTCCATTAGGCTTCCAATTATCAGAGCAGGAGGGAAGAAGCTGACAACTTCA
This sequence comes from Mastomys natalensis, assembly GCA_021653895.1. Lineage (NCBI taxonomy): Eukaryota > Metazoa > Chordata > Mammalia > Rodentia > Muridae > Mastomys > Mastomys natalensis. The sequence goes on from JAJTUV010001057.1 coordinate 104,259, forward strand.
TCCCCAAGGACTGAGGTGTCTAGGTGAGCACCCGCCGGCAGCAGGGGTGACGGGGTGGGCCTGGCTCTTCCCATCTGAGTTCTCCTTGGAAGCATTCTGGAAGGGGATGTTCAGGCAGCTCCTGCTTCAAAGGAATCTCCTCTGAGAGAGTCAGAAAAGGGTGAGCAGTGGAAGTCACAGTCTGCCTGTGAGACAGGACCTTGGAACTTCTGTCTGGGCACCAACACTGGGATGTTCTCATGCCTAAGCAGGAAGGATGGGAACTAAGCAAAGACCCACCAAGAGGAAGCTAGCAGCTCTGATTGAATACACCAGCCACCAGCCTTCCTTTTAGAATTCAGAGTGATAAGGAATACAGCCTAGTGACACTCAGCAGATTAGGCACCCACTGGAGTGAACCTAGAGGTAAACGGTAAAGAGCCCTTTCCTAACATCCCCAAACTGACTGGAAGCCCTTGGATGATGTGTGGCTTAGGTTGGCTTTGCACAACATAAATTAGTGTACATATTCAACAGGCTGAGCCCTGCCTTCCACTTATATTTACAGTTACTTAGCCAACTGGACCCTAGTTTTTGTGTGGGATAGATTTAGAATCTCAGGAAGATGCTAATGCTTTGACAGCTCATTAGGACTCTCCTCATAGACTGACATGCAAGATATCTTCTCAGGCTTCCCAGAACATCTGCGGCAATGGATGTTCACAGCCCAGCCCACTTAAACCATAAGAGCCACTAAATGGACACAGGTCTTCTAACCCCCATTCTCCTGTGTCCTTTTCTGCAGGTGGCTTTTGTATACAAGTCCAAGGCTTTCCTGACCTGACTCATAGTCATACAAGACCAAGGATGCTGTGAGCTGTCACCTTCTGCATGGGTGGACTTTTCCATCTCTTCTGGAGACAGCATTCTTTCTCAGGATCAGAAAATCTTTTCTGACAGTGAAGTTCAAGATCCCTGATGATGAGGGGAAAAATATCTATGACTTCATGTTTACGCATCCTTAGGAGGTTTCCAAAATAGAATATTGTAGCTGTCATTTGAGAAGGAAGGATACTGTTTTGAGGAGGAAAAACTTTGCCAAGGCAACATATTGGTACAGTCAAGTACCGTTCTATACGATTCCAGGGAGGTTTAGCATCTAACAAGCTCAACTCCCAGCCCTGGACAGAAGAATATCTTATGGTACATGTGAATTTATTTTTTTTAAAGAGTTATTTCGACGGAGCAGATCCCGGGCAGCAGCTCTGCACTGAACCTCACAAAACCCGGCAGAAGTGGGGCACCCAGGAGCTCTGACCCGGGCAGTGTCTCAGGTAAAAATGAAACACCCGTGATGTCTGCTGGTAGACTTCTAATCCTGATGCTGGCCTCCAGACTTATACTACTCAGACCTTTGATGGGCCATTGACAAGGACACCAAACAGCTAGAGATTGACATCACTAATCTGAAGAAATCCCTCGTTTCCATGTCTGAAATGATCTCCAAAAATTGCAAAGGACTTTATTGGACTTGATTTACTCTTTTACAATAGAAAAGACTGTATACAGCTCTTGATTGTACAGCCCTTAAAGAAGAATGTTGCCCTTACATAGACAAGACAGGGATGGTTAAAGAGAACATGAAAAAAGTCAGAGAAAGCCCAGAGAAAAGACAGAGAGAGAAAGAGAAAGATGAGAGCTGGTACAATGATTGGCTTTCAACCTCTCCATGGTTGTCAACCCCACTTCCTCCCATCTTGGGACCATTAATTGGGTTATTTTTGCTGATTTCTTTTGGTTCCAGGCCTTAAATAGGCTGACTAACTTTGTGATGCAACAGATAGATAATTTGGTTGCAAAACCTATTCAGATACATTATCATAAGTTAGCTATGGAGGACCACGAGACTCAAGATGAGGTTGTTATTTTATCCAGGGTATTCCTCAAACCCATCTCCACCCAACCTAAAAGAGGGGACTTCTGCCCCTAGACCAAGCAGAGAGGGGCTACCCAGAACCCTCTCTGACTGGCAATCTGAATTCTTGCTTAGGCTGCGAGGCTAAGCACTGCAAGGGAATATAAATAAAAGTTAAAAATATCTATCTGGGTTCCCTGAGGGACAAGCCTGACTATATAGAGGTTGATGTCAAAAGTATCCCCTCTCTAGGAAAAAGACATCGGGATGGGTATTGCCCTCATGCCTCACTGGACAACGACAGGAGGACCAGAGCCATTACAAGGTCCCCTTCAATTATTGGAGGTCAGGCCTCTATCCCGGCCTTCGCAAGAATAGAATCACCAAGGCCCTTCTATACTTAGAGAAGGGAGGAGATGTCAGGAGCAGCCCTGCATATACACTAAAGGCCTAAAATCAGCCATAGGCCTAAAATCAGCAATAGGCCTGACATACATGCATGCTAACACAAAGTCTTGGGTCTCTGTGGAAAAACACTGAAACAGAAGGCTATAAGCTATTGTCAACAGGCTGCTTCTGTGGAAATTTACGAGCTTGAGTAGTCATAGATCTTGTAAATAGGTAGCTTCGGTGGATAGTACCAACTTAGATAAGGACAAGTGAATCATAGGCAGAGTCATAGTGACTTGTCCCCTGAACCTACACCCAGCTGATACCCTGCTCTGAAAGGTATCTGTACTCCCCCTGAACACCTATGCTCCGGTGCCATTTCCTTCCCCGCATCCTGCCTTTTTGTGTTTATAACCTCTGTGTAAATAAGCAAATTATGATGTGATTTAAATAACTAAATAAATTTAAAAAAAAAAAGAGTTATTTCAAGGACTTGGTAATTTCCCCCTATTTATTCATAATTACAATGACTCCTTCTTGGAGAAGAATATATAGCCATTAATTAAGACTCAGAAATAGCCTTTTTTCTTGTTCCCAGGCCATCAAGGCAGCTGCTCTTGGTTGTCCCCTACCCAAGGCAGGAAGACAGCCAAAAAGATTGGGATTGACCAACTCTAGGCTCCAACTTGTTTTGAAAAGTAAAAAATACGTGATACAAGCAGACTCTGAAGATGATCAGACAAAGCAAAACTGGTGATCTTCACCAAACGCCAGCACTGAGGAAATCCGAAATAGAATACTATATGCCATGTCGGCTAAAACTGGTGTCCATCTGAAGGGGAGGTTTCTGGTTGCGTCATGTGATACAGACTCGTGTGGTGTTTTGCTGAGGCAGCACCCATGGGAGGACACCTGATGTTTGGAGAGAGTTTAAATAGAACTCAACAGACAGCGACAGAGTGCTTGCATGGCTAGCCTTGCAATGCTTTGTTGGTCTCACTTCTTCAAGGGAAAGAACTTCTGGCATCCAGGCTGGTTCTGGTCGCTCCCAATGACTCATGCCATTTTGGCAGAGGCCTGGCTGTTTCTTCCGTAATGTCCTATGGCTATCCTTAGTGTTTGCTATCCTGATACTACTGAACTGGACTGCTGGTATCCTGACAGATACTGGAGTCTCCCCAAAAAACTACTTCTAAAAGGGTCTGTATCCCCTTGTCATATTTATGATCTTTTCTCCCCTACCTTTGGATGGTGGGATGGAAGTGTTTGAGAATGCTTATTAAAAGTAGTTTAAACAATCTAAGCCTACATCCATCATTATGGTGGCAATGGTATTGAACTGGGAAGAGAATTAAAAAAATTCTACAGAGTGTTCATGCAGACTGTCATTGATTCAGATGATTATGATATGATTAAAAGCATGCCAGAATAGACTTTTGAAAAGTAAACCAAGAAAAGGTTTTTTTGTTTTATTTTAAATAAAACTCTGTGTGTGTGTGTGTTAAAGAGAGAGAGAGAAAGAGAGAGAAAGAAAGAGAGAGAGAGAGAGAGAGAGAGAGAGAGAGAGAGAGAGAGAGAGAGAACAAGTAAGGTAAGGACTGGTAATGTAAGACCCTGGATTCAACCCCCAATTATAGAAAAAGCACAAGGGAAAAATGTGAATATCAGCAAGTATAGAGAAAACAAGACCTCTCCAAGCCTTTGCTTGGTGGTTCTTCCTCCTCTTCACCTCTCCAGAGGGGTCCTGACCTCCTGCCTTATGTATTTCATGTTACTATAGTCATATGGATATGTGTGTGTACATGTGTGTATTTGTATGTGTACATGTGTGTATGTGTGTACATGTATATGTATGTGTACGTGTGTATATGTATGTATAGATGTATATGTCTACATGTGTGTGTATGTATGTGTACATGTATATGTGTACATGTGTGTGTTTGTGTATGCATGTATGTATATGTGTACCTGTGTGTGCCTGTGTGTGTACATGTGCAAACATGTGTGTGCTGGTACATATGGAGGTCAGAGGTTGCAGACCAATGTCTAGTGTCCTCCTCTCTCATTCTCTAAACCTTATTTTTTGAGACAGAATCTCACTAATCTGAAGCTCACTGAGTCAGATAGACTGGATGGTTAGCAAGCCCTAGCTCCCCTGTCTCCATTTCTGTGTTTACTTACAGTCCTTGCTATTCACCATAATTATTATATAGTTACTGCCCATCTCCTTCACAAGAATGTTGACTTTTTGGAAATGGTAACTTGACTTATTTAGCAGGCTTAGAACTGTGTCTTCCACATAGTCGGCCCCTAGTAAGCGCTTGCCAAGTGGGTGAATGAGTAGTGCATGGATGTGTGACCTTCACACCCAGCATAGCCCATGTTTGAACAAACGTTCTGTACCTTTTCATTTTGTCATCAGATTGCCTTCTAAAGTACTGGAGACAATAGGCTTTAGCTATACAACCTGCTGGTTAATGATAATATACCACTCCAAGTGCTGGATTTAAAATATAAGAAAGTGGTTGGCATTTAGCTAAAATATACAGGCATTAGAGAACAAAATCTTGAGTTTAAAACGAGTAGTGTTAGCCAGGTACTTATGGTATGCACCTTTAATCCCAGCACTCAGGAAGCAGAGGCAGGTGGATCTCTGTGAGTTCATGGTGGGCCTGGTCTACAGAGCAAGTTCCAGGACAGCTAGCACTACACAGAGAAAATGTGTCTCAAAAAAATAATTAATCAATTACAAGAAAATAAAATGAGCAGTGTGTTCATGTGCAGAATAAATCGGACTTTTCAAACAATGGATGTTCAATGAAATTCCACATGCAAGGATTTTATCGGGGGGGGGGGGGGGAGAAAGGCTGGGAGTACATCCAGACAGGTGAAAGTTTGACCCTGAGCGTAGGTGAGGGAAGGGAGGCTGAGAGGAGGTGAAGGAAGGCGACAGAAAAGGCTGTAGGTATCCCAGAAGTTGGCTCCCTGGAATCTCTGTTGTTCCCAGACTCTGGCTGGTCCTGGAAGAACCTGGAAGTTGGTGCACTGCTTTCTGACACACTCATTGAGACTTCTGTTAACTAATGAATGACCTGCAGCTGGACATCCGTGAGACATGCTTTCCTGGTGCCACAGCTGGACATCTGTGAGACAAGCTTTCCTGGTGCTGCAGCAGTATTGGTGGGCAGTGAGAAGACTGCTATGAAGCAGGGTACATTTATCCAGAGGTGAGAAAGGTTTCAGCCTTCTGCAAAGCTGCTTGACTTCTATGGCTAGACAGAGAATGAGGAGGAATGGATGACTTGGTAATGTAGCTCCAGCACTCTATACCTTGGGGCTTGCGTGTAGACAGTCAGCTCAGTTCAGGGTACTGTTAGTGGCTATTTTATAAATGTTTTGTAGTTTCTCTCTTAACCCGGCTAACTCCCAAATAACTGAGGCAGGACTACTTTATTTATTTCACAGCTTTAAGGCACAACAATTGAGCAGCATTAATCTATGTTAACCTTTAACCTAATCTGACTATCTCCCAATTCAAATCTCTGAGATATTTGCATTTTGTGGCTTTCTCTGCTCCAGCTGTTTTCTTATGATGTCTCCTGGACCCTTTCTGTAAGGCTGGATCCCTACTTTCTGTCTTTCCCTCCCCTCCCTGGCTGGTCTCTCCTCTGCTCAGTCATTGGCTGATCAGTTCTTTGTTGACCAAATCATCAGGGAGTAATTGGGGAGCAATATTTACACAACACAGAGACAAGAGATTCTCAGAATAAGGATTGCAACCGATAAGGAGACATGGAAATTAGCATTTGAAAAAAAACAAGGATAACCAGTAAACAAGGTACAATAACATTATGCCTATAGGGTACAGTAGATGGCCATTTCTTCTTCCTGAGTGTTTCCTCTGCCAAGCAGAGGCTAAGAAACTAAGACTGCATTTCTGGGCTCTTTTGCAACCATCATTCTGAGTGCAGATTAAGTCCTGCCTCCTGGATGGAGGGATATGGAGATGTGGACAGCTGCCATACACCAGAGGCCATCCTCACTCTGCTGGTGTCTTTATCTACTAGGAACTAGGATCATGGAGACCTTAGTTCTATTAGGCAGGATACTGAGTGCTCAGCCTGCACCATCAACAGCTGAGTAAGGATTCGCTAGGCAGTCAGCTCTCATCCTTTGAGCCACCATGGCGGGAGTCTGCTTTGGGGCCAAATGTTCCAGCAGGGGTTTCCCAATCCACCCTTCCCCAGTACACACACCTTCACTGTGAGAGAGAGAACACATTTGGGAAATCATTTTTTTTTAAGTCCAGCCTGATCCTTGTTTTGCCAGTTTTTCTCATGATTTTTTGTTTGTTTTGTAATAGATTTACATTTTTTTACAGCCATTGCTGGTTTAGAGAGGAGTTGAGTAAGATGTCCCATGTCTATCCTGCCTGCACTATGTGTAACCTCTCCTGCTGCCGCCCTCCCAGGGCACTGCATTGGTTACAATCAGGAACCTACACTGGCACATCTTTAGCATCCTTATTTTTTTTTTTCTAAAATTAATTCTCTTATTGTTTGAGATTGTATGTAACATAATTACATCTCTTCCTTCCCTCTCCTCCCTCCAAACCCTCCTCCTTGTTCTTCCACATTCATGTCTTCTTCTTTTCATTAATGGTTATTACATGCATATATGTATATACATATATATTTCTAGATATAACCTTCTCAGTCTGTATGTTACTTGTTTATATGTTTTCAGGGCTGACCAGTTGGTGTTAGATTGTCAGTTGGTGAACTTTTCCTGGGGAAGTCTATTCCTCCAATCTCAGTATTCCTTAGTTGCCTGTGGTTATTTTCACAAAGTTGAGGGCTTGTGGGCTTCCCTATGTAGGCCCGGTCTACTTTGTTATGTCTATTGTCCTTTTTCAGCTCATGTTTAGGCACTCATGTTGGTGAGACCTTATGGGTGTAGCCTCTCTGACATCCTAGGAGACACAAGCTCACAGCAAACTCCTTGATCCTCTGGCTCTCAGAATCTTTCCACTCTTCTTTCACAAGAAACCCTGAGCCTTAGATGCAAGGGCCATTTTGTAGATATATACATGGGAATGGAGCTCTATACTTCTGCATTTTGATTGGTTGTGGGGGTTTTTGTTCTAGTTTTTGTTTTGTTGTTTGTAATGGTCTCTTTCTGTTACAAAGAGAAGTTTCCTTGATGAGGGGATAAGCTGTAGGTTCTCCAAGATTCACGACTTCATAAGTTCTGGACGATGTTTGCCTGTACTGCACATTTAGGGTTTTTGTGTCATGCTGGTCATTGTCACAAATCCTTGCTTTTTGTTAGGGCTCACTCTTATGTGTTACATCCTATGAACATGAACATCCACCTTATGCCACGTATTATGGTATCATACAGAATAGTTTCACTGCCCCAAGTATCTTCTGTACTTCACTTCCATCCTTTACTTCCTCCCTAATCTCTGGAAATCCTTGATTTCTTACCTTTACCAAATGTCATATAGCTGGAACTTTATGCATTGTAGAAATCTTTAATCCTGATCTTTAACCATTTAGTTCCTGGATAAGAGACATACAACACAACCTTTATATTTATGATAAGCCTTAAATGCATAAGAGCTGGGAAGATACTACCCTCTATGCTTAGAATTTGCTTTCATATTAATAATCCTGAGTTATTACTTACTACTTACTGTGTTTTATCTGGGCTGCTCTTAAGTTCAATTGGCTAGCCCTCAAGGCCACATTTTTATGGCTCATGAGAGGAAGAAGAAGGTGGCTTCTCTTCTTCCCCACCTCCTTCTTCCCCTCGTAGTTCTTCTCCAATCCCAACCCCGGGAACCCAAACCCCACCCATGCCTCTGCTGCCCAGCTATTAGCTGTCAGCATCTTTATTCACCAATCAGAAATAACTTGATGACAGATTCACTTAGGTTACCTGGTTTCTATGTGCAGATTCTATTGTTTCTGGGGCAAGCAGGTCTTGGGGGCCCAATATTAGCATTAGAATACAAGCAGCATCAGGCCAATCCACTACCAAATGCTATATGATCCTTCCCAGATGCTTCATTTAGCAATTTACATTTCTTCCATGTCTTTTTGTGACTTTAGGGTTCATTTCTTTTTATGGGTGTATAATATTCCATCGTGTAGACATTCCACTGTTCATGTACCCGTTCACCCCCTGAGGCCATGTTGTATACTTTTGGTCGTTCTTTTATAAGAATTCAATTCCCTACACTAAATACATAATGCTTAACTGTTGGGAGCCAACTCCTAGCAGAAAGCGGCTATCATCTTTGCAGCCATCTCAGGCCATATATGCTGACAAGAGACTTGTTTTCAACAGTCTACAGCAGCTGAGCACACTCTGATAAACATCTTGTTTTTCTCACATATCTTGTTTTGCTGTTTAGTGCCCCCAGCTGCAAGGCACATGTGGTCTCCACGCTGCTAGCTAGGCGCACATGGTCTTCACGCTGCAAGGCACATGACATAGTGCCTTCAGCAGTGCTTGTCCACGAGGACAAGGCACGCGGTAAAGGGTATAAATACCCAGGATTTCCTTTCAATAAGAGAGACTTGATCAGACTCTCTGTCTTGGCTCCATTCTTTGTGTCTCTTGCCCCTCTATCCCCACTCTCTCTCTTGCTAGACCCTGACGCATGGACCGGAGCAGCAGAACGGGCCAGAACACTTAACATATCAGTCATAGTTTTCATTTTATGTATTTTTGCCCTGGATAATCTAAAGAAAATGTCTGTAGAGATATATACTGTTGACATGGGTTACAGAAATCATAATTCAGTTCAGAAATAGATTCCCTATTATTTTATAATCCATACCCTTCAACATGCTAGTTGAACCCCTTAGACTCCCATCTTGTTCTGTTAATTATGGAAGCCAATTGTTCACTGTCACTAATTAAACTCTAAGAAGCTTGGGCTCTATTGTTTTCGAACCAACAGAAGAGATTCCCTCTGCCTCTGTGTCTTTGCTTCTATAGATGATTCCTGTCCTACTACACTCTGCCAACTTGACACATCCCAGAGTCACCAGAGAAGAGATTGTTCAGATCAGAGTGTCCTGTGGCCATTTGTGAGGAGTAGTGTTGCGTGGGCCTGTGGCTATTTGTGGGAGCAGGGTTTGTCTTGGTTGTCAATTAATGTGAACGAGTAGCACCGTCATTCCCAGGGCATGTGGCTCAGGGATATAGATCTAAGTCAGCTAAGGCCATGAGTGAGCCAGCAAGCTAAGGCCATGAGTGAGCCAGCAAGCTAAGGCCATGAGCAAGCCAGCAAGCTGCATTTCCTGTGATTTCTGTTTCAGGATCCTACTTGAGTCCATGACCTCACTTCCCCTAGTCATAGACTGTGACCTGGAACTATAAGCTGAAATAAACCCTTTTCTCCTCTAAGTTGTTCTTGCTCTTTGTGTTTGTCGCTACAACATGACAAAATAGGACAGCTTCCTTCTGTTCTAAGGTCTTTACCTCTCAGGTTTGTTCACTATGTCTGAGATGCCCTTCCTCTGACTCGGCCCATCTTTGGGTCTTCTGTGTCCCTCAGGTTCAGGGTTGCATGTAACCTTCCAAGATAGCAATGAACCCTCACAATTGTTTTCTAGGATAGTTCTATTTTAAACAGAAAGATTATTTAAGGGAGGCATAAGAACCTCAAGCTTATCTTTTGATCAGGGAAAAGCTTTACCATATCCCAACTGGAACCATGAACGATGTAGAAGAGAATCCCCAATCACTGACTAGGAAAACACCTTAAAACAATGCCTTGAAACATACTTTTATCAATACTCACAATTCTGTGTTTTCTGACTTTTGCTGAGTGATTCCTTTGCTGTTCTTTATCATACCTTCTCAAGCATGTGTTGTGAGATTTGGTGAGGCTGGAGAGGCCATGATGACTTTCCTCAGTGTCTGGTAATTTGGCAGGGATGACTGGAAGGTTTGATACAGCTTGGTTTCTCTCTTCCCATGCAATCTCAATCCCTTTTCTAATCCAGATGCCTTCTTTACAGTGTTTCCATGTGGTTTCTCCAGATAAACCCTATATATGAAGGCTCATGACTCCTGACAGCATAACTTAGAAAAGCCCAGGGCTTATGGAGGTATGCTGATGGAACTGGCACATTACCTCTGTTACCTGCTTTTGATTAGAGCAAGTTAAGGATACAGCCCACTCCAAGTGGAAAGGCATTATAGGCAGAGATAGGAGTCTGGAGGGCACCTGCTAGAGATTCCAGGGTCTAATACTGTAAAGCAAAGAATTAGACCAGTGAAACATGGATAGGAAGGAGACAATTTATAAACCAGAGAACATTCTGATCAAGGAATTAGACCAGAAAGCAAGGAAGTTCAGAAACTTAGTGGTGCCAGGCCATGAAAGTTGCTGCTCCCGAGGTCATTCGTATAACCCTCCTTCTGCTTTCCTCTCATGTGTTTCCCAAGGTGGAGGTGGAGTAGAACTTGCTGTCTTTCTCTTTGTTATTGGTTTCTTTCATATGTTAATCGCTGTACCATTTCCTACTCTTTTGTCACAAGGAGACACACGAAGGAAGTGAATATATGGAGCTTGTTTTGGGCTCTACTATGGAATATCAGCTTCCATGGATCTTAGACATCGCAGGCCATGGACAGGGCCAGCATCCAGGGAGCTGGCTGAGGAAGAAAAATGAGAATCATTTTTGATGCTGAACAAAGGACAAGAAGGAAAAGAATCCTATCTGCTGTTTACCCTGCCCACCATCCCCCAGAAGTTAACAAGATGGAGATCTAAGAATGAGAAAAGTTAAAAGTCACACACAATGAAATACATCATCTACACACTTCAAGGAAAAGGAGTCTCCGAATTTCATAAATATGAAGCCAGAGAAAGGAGAGGAAGAGAGAGTAAGAATGAATTGGGTCAAAATCAGAATACAGTGGTGAAAGAGTGGACAGTGGAGCATGGGAAGAGCAACCTAAACCTAACCCTAGCCCTAGCCCTAGCTCTAGCCCTAGCCCTAGCCCTAGCCCTAGCCCTAGCCCTAGCCCTAGCCCTAGCCCTAGCCCTAGCCCTAGCCCTAACCCTAACCCTAGCCCTAGCCCTAGCCCTAGCCCTAGCCCTAGCCCTAACTCTAACCCTAACCCTAACTGTAGGAGTTCTCTAGCAGTGTCACCTATTGTAGGAAAGGAAAGTGGAAGAATTTCTCTGCATTGCAATTTGGAAAACGAGAGCCTTGAAAGTATTAATATCCTTTGACCCAATCATTTGGTTTCTGAGAAATCAGCTTAACGAAATTTGGACATAAATAATGTTCTACCTACCAGAAATTCATTTAACAAGTTTTTCTGGTTGTTGTTCTATTATGCCATAAACCTCATATACAGAGCACACACAAATGCTTGTACTTCTCTTTAAAAATGATAATGAGACATGTATCTATGTAGCTACAACAGCAATCAGGCTCTTAGTATCTCTGACCTAGTTTCATGTCTTTGTTCCTGATCAGGAGTGACAACTGTTCTAACTTTGTGCAATCATTTCTTTATCTTTTCTTTGGAAGCTTGTTACCTATGTCCTACATGATAGAACATTGAATTCTGTATGCTTTTAATGAAATACAAATATGCCCACACTGGATTTGTGCATAACTTTCTTTTTTTGCATTACATTAAATCTCCAAGACTCTTCACTGTTGATGGGTATGGCTCCAAATCACTCATTTCTAGAAGGACAGCTCTCTATTCTATGGTGAATATTTGATTCCATCTTTTTTATGAGCAATGTCGCCAAAACAGGCTGGTTACATCTTTAGCAATAAAAATTTTACTGAATATAATCAAAGAATTGCCATAAGATTGCTATGTTTGCCTATGTTTAGCTTTGTGAGGCAACGCTGAACCATTTCCAAAGTGGTTTGAATAGTTGTCCTCTTGGTACATAAGGATTTCAGGCAGCCCCCTTCATCAAGGCTTGAAGTCATCAGACATTTCAGCTTTGCCAATCAAGAGTGCATAATCGTATCTCACTGTGGCTTTGCAACTGTAACTGTTTTATTGAGATAGAATTCACCCTTCATCTAATTCATGTATGTAAAGTGTACAATTAAACAATTCAGTATATTTCTAGTTGAACAAGTATCACCCACACTTCCATCACCTTTGAGGAGAGCCACTCATTTATTAGCAATTGTTTCCTGTATCTCCCCACACTGAAAACCACCAGTCCACTTCCTGTCTCTCTGAATTGCCTCTGTGGTCATGCCAGATGGGTGGGATTAAACTAGTGTGGCTTTTGTGATTTCTTTTTACTTCATTCATTATTCTCAAGATTAAGGTTATAGCATTTATCAGCACTTCATTTTTTATTATTGAATAATAGTCCATAATAGTCCATTATGTGGATACTCTATTTCATGAACAGGTGGTTTATCTTTAGTTGGTGAACATCTGAGCTGCTTTAACTTTTCAGCTGTTGTGAATATTTATATACTATAATATTTCATTGAGGTGGTTGGAAGAACAGTTTTATTGTGTTAGAATATGAATTTAATATGGACATATTTTTCATTTATCATATATATATCTCCAAGGGTAAAAATTACTTGATGGTGTAGTATTTCTGTGTTTGTCCTTTTGACAAAGGCCAAACTGTTTAAAGTAGCTAAGCAATACTATAATCCTGTTGCAATCTATAAGCATCTGTGTATATATATTTCAAGGCTTTTATTTTTCTACATCCATGTCAATATTTGTTACTGTCTGTGTATTATTCAAGGTTCTTAGAGTCACAACTTATGGAATGTCTTTATATATGAAAGGAATTTATTGTAATGACTTACAGTCTGCAATCCAACTAACCCAACAATGGGAAGCTATGAATGGAAAGTTTAAGAATCTTGAAGTTGCTCAGTCCCACAAGGCTAGTTGTTTCTTCTGTATACACTAGAATCCTGAAGAAGTAGGTTCCAACAGATGTGCTGGCAAGTAAGTGCAAGCAGTCGAAGAAGACCATTGTCCTTATGTAGGTGTCCAGCAGAAGATATGGCCCAGATTAAAGGTTTGTACCACCATACCGGGATTTGAAACTTGCTCTGTCCCAGGGTGGCCTTGAACTCAGAGATCTGCTTGCTTCAGTCTCCAGGGATTAAAAGCGTGTACTACCTTGCCTGGGCCTAAGCTTTTCATAGTCACTATGCCTCAAGGTCTGGATCAAAAACCTGCCCTTCTTTTCTGAATTGCTCATTCCAGATGTGGTCAAGTTGACAACCAAGAATAGCCACCACAGACTGTCTTTTAAATTTTAACAATCCCAGGCTGGAGAATTGGCTCACTTGTTGATCTTTCACAGAACCCAGGTTTGATTCCTAGCACCCATATGATGGCTCACAGCCATCTGTAAAGACAAAACACTCCTACACATAAAATAATAAAGTGAATAAATCTTTTAAAAAGTTTAAGCAATCCCAATGAATATAAGATGGTATTTCATTCAATTTTTAGTTTTTATATTTTTTGTCCAATTATGAATAAAATTGACATAATTTCATCTATCTTTTGAAAATTTGGGCTTTTTTTCTGTAATGAGGTTAAAGATTCTTGGCCCAATTTTGTATTATTTTATACTTTTGCACTGGTACATACTTGTCCATGTATTATATGAGTTGACCTTTTATTGGTTATGAACAGGAAAAATCTTTTGTTTGTGGCTGGTCACTTCATTTATAGTATGTTTTTGTGAGCAGAAGTTCTTACAGTTAATAATGTATATATTTTCATCATCATATGAGCATGGGTGTTTTACCTCCATGAATATGCTGGGAAACCCTGCTGCTAAGGTGGAAGTATGGCATTACTGGGGGCTGGTAGCATGGCCCATTCCCAGAGCTTAGGTGAGGTAGCAAAAGCTACACACTACAAACAATCACAACAACAACAACAACAATTGAACACAAAACCACAGAACAATTCTCCTGATGGGCATAGATGCAAAAATCTTCAACAAAATAGTAGCAAACTGAATTCAAGCACATATGGAAAAGACCATCCACCATGACCAGGTAGTCTATCCCTGCAATACAGGGTTGGCTCAACATACATAGACAATAAATGTAATAAATCATATAAATGGAACCAAAGACAAAAAGCACATTATCATCTCAATAGATGCATAGAAAGCTTTTGACAAAATTCAACAAGATTTCATGATAAAAGTTCTAGAGAATGTAGGACTCGTGGGAATGTACCTCAGTATAATATTTTCAAGGCCTGTCTCCTGCTTTAATTGGAATTTCATTGAGATCATTGGGAACAAAACTACCATATTGGGATACTATGTGTCTCTGGTAGAATGGTTATGCAGCATGTTTAATTCCTGGGCTAGATCACAAAACAAACAAACTAAAAACCTCACATCTTGACAATATTGACTCTCCCTAGGTTTATAACACAAACTATTACTCCTTTTACTTAGTTCTTTGATTTCTTTTATCAATGTTTTACAGTTTTCCTAATAAAAGACCTTGGGTGTATTTTCTTATACTTTACCTATTTCTTTGGTCTGGAAAAGGTACAGGAATAAATTATACTGTGTGCTTTAAATATATGTGTGTGTATATATATATATGTGTGTGTGTGTGTGTGTGTGTGTGTGTGTGTGTGTGTATTGTATTTGAGCATGACATAGTTATGGAACTTATGAATAAACAAGCTGAGAGCAGGAGAATATTTATATATTATATGTGTGTGTGTATATATATATACGTATCAGTTTTATATATGTATATAAAACATTCCAGCCATATTAATCCCTTTGCTCTTTCTTACTCCACTCCCACCAGCCCCTCTTCTCCCATCAAGTTCTCATTTATTTTCATTTCTTTTTTTGTTTTTTGTTTTCTAAATTTTGTGATCCACTGGGTTTAAACAGGCTTCTCATGTGGCCCTGGCTGTGTAGCTAGCCATTGGAGTACTAGCGACTCAACAGCAGGAAACACCAGTGAAGACTATGGTTTCCTCTCCACCCAGCAGCCTTCTGTGACCATTATCCTCCCTGGGCAGGACTGGACCCATGATGTCCTCTCCCATCTACGACTGAATGTTTAGGGCTTCAGTCTTGTGGTAACCCTATGCTCCTGCTCTCAGCTTCTGTTTATTCATAAAGTCCATTACTGTGTCATGCTCAGAGACAGCATTTCATGGCCCATCTTCCCCATCAGCCACTCTGATAGTCTTCCTATCACTCTTCCATGTCCCCCGAGCCTTGGAGAGGGTAAGATGGGTGTGCCATCTAAGGTCTAGCACTCAACACTCAATGTTCCCTGCACCTTGCCCAGCCAAGAGACTCTGCATTAACCTCCGTTTGCTGCAGAGAGCATCTGCTAAGATCGAGGCAGGGGACAGTACTACCATTTATGTTTACAGGTATAAACATAAATAAGTTAGAAGGCAATGTAATAACAAGTCTATTTAACAAAAATGATTTTTCCATGATGGCTATGGATGCTAAATACTTTTAAAGTGTTTAACATCCACTTGTATTTCTTCTGAGAACTCTGTTCAATCCCATAACCCATGTTTAATTAGATTGTTTGTTTTCTTAAAGTTTATTTTTTATTCTTTGTATATTCTAGACACTATCTACTAGTAGATGTATTTCTGACCAAGAAGATTCTCCTATTCTGTTGGCTGCCTTTATGCCACTGACAATTTCATTTACTGTGTGGAAGCTTTTTTATTTTTATGGAATTCTATTTGTCAAATTTTGGCCTTATTTCCTGTGCTAGTTTAGTCCTACTCAGAAAGCTTTTAACTAGACATACATGTTGAGCTGTAGTACTCCCTGATTTTTCCTTTAGCAGTTTCATGGCATCAAGGCTTATGATGAGATCCTTGATCCATTTGGAACTGAGTTTGGGGTAAGACAGGGCAGTGGGGCATGTGGCTTGGAGATGCTCGGCCTCCTGGGTGCTTTGGAGTCTCCTGGCTTAAGTCACACGGAGGTGACCTATCACCAGGAGGTTCTACCCTTCATACACAGGGCCATACTTTTGAAGTGTCTTCCTGCCAGTAATATAAGATTTTGTTTGTTGTTTATTTTTGTTTTTTAAATTTTGACTCACATCCAGACCTTTGTCTCTGTGTTCCTGTGACTATGCCAGCAGACACTATGTTTGATTAAAAAAAAAAAAAAAAAAAAAAAAAAGCGTTCTTTGGAGAATTAAGTATTGAGAATAGGATTATGCCTCCAGTTTATGCTGGCCATTTTTCTCATATAATATAGCTTCATTCAACATGGGCTCAGCAAACCCAAGAGGCAAACACTTCTTAGTGGGCAAAGACTTTTCTACCACAACAGTCAGAAGCAAAGTAAATTATGCTATATTAAAAAGAATATAAAGAGAGGCCCACCCACCATCATGCCAAAGGCAGCAGGGAGAGGAATCCCAATGAGAATCCAGTGTTGACAGAGGTCTTGAAGTAGACCAAGGACTCATTGCAATGAACATTTGCAAATAAAGACGTTTGAACAAAAGGGCCTACTGTGTGACAGACCAACTTCCATGACAAAAGGTTTTTATTTTTGTATTTTTATTTTATTATTGTGTTTTGTTTGTTTTATTTTTTTGGTAGGGGAGATTGTAAGGGCAGATTTGAAGGGATGGGAAGGTTAGTAGAATTGGTGTGCATGATGTGAAATTCACAGAGAATCAATAAAAAAGAGGACTATCTAGCTTCCTTCCCCTACTTACTGTTTTCCAGTTTCCCCAGCACTATTGATTTTATATATACATATATACACATACATACATACATATATACACAACATGTATGTGTGTGTATGTATGTATGTATATGGGCATCTTTGTAAAAAGTTAGGTAACTTGTTGGATGGACTTCTATCTGGATCCTCTATTCTCTTTCATTAATTTCTGTTTTGATCTAAGGTATCACTTCCCACCTACTGTACTGAGGTTTTGTTTGTTCTTGCTTTCCCAAGACCTTGGTTTGCATGATTAACTTACTTATTTGATTTATCTATGATTTTTAAATAATGTAAAGACTTAGATACACAAATATTCTTCTTAGGGCTGCCATCATTGTGTACCACAGATTCTGATATGTTATAGCTTTATTTTTATTTAATTGTAATTTTTAAATTTCCTTTTTGATTTCTTCAATGACTCATTTATCAGTTAATAGCAGGTTGCTCAGTCTCCATAAGTTTTGTTGCTATTGTTGGAGACAAGGCCTCACTGTGTGGCACTAGCGATCCTAGAACTTACTATTTAGACTAGGCTAGTAGTCTCTAACTTACAAAGATCAATTTAGTTCTACCTCCTAAGTGCTGGGATTAAAGGTGCATACAAGCCCTCATTCCCTACCCCCAGCTCTCAATATCCATAAATTTGTGTACTTTCAATGGTATCTATTACCAATAATATCTAACTTTATTCCTGTTGGTCAGATAGAATGCAAGATGCCAATTCAGTTCTTCTATATTTATAGAGACTTGCTTTGGGGTCTAATATATTACCTATTTTGGAGAAAGTTACACCTGTTAGCTTCAAAAAATGTGAAATTTTTTTAGAATTTTGATGGAATGTCCTGTAGGTATTTATGAAGTCCGTTGATTAATTTTTTTTTAAATGTCATTTCTCTGTTGTGTGGATGACATGTCTATTAGTGTAGGGTATTGAAGTCACTCAGTATTAATGTGTTGGGGTTAAACTATAATCTTACATTCAGTATATTTGGTGCTTGTAGTATTAAGAAATTGGGTGCCTCTGTGTTTGGTGCATACATGTTTAGAGTTGTACCTCTTGATGGATTACTTTTTATTTTGTATTTTGTAGCCTTCTTTATTTCATCCATCTAGTTTTGGTTTAAAGTCTATTTTGACAGATATCAATGCCTGACTGTATTCTAATTCCATTTGCTTAGAGTTCCCTTTCCACTAAAGTGATGCTATCTTTGATAGTGAGACGTGTTTCTTAAAGGCAACGAAAGAGTGGATCCTGTTTTCTAATCCAATCTACTAGTCTCTGTCTTTGTTTTTTTCCCCCACTGAGGCTTTTTATTTATACCTGTTTTACTTCTCCAGAAAAAGAATCCCCGGATTTTCCCTCCTGTATGTTTTTATCTTGCTTCTTTGTGGCTAAGATCACCAGTACAATGAAAATAACCAATAGGATGGGAACAGATACCACTGTTCTGGGTGTCTGAGCTGCACATCACATATAGGCCTGATTACTCCACACTTGTTCATTCTGCCTGTGAGGTTCACAGTGATTTCCCTGGCTCAATGATCATCCATGATTTCAAATTCACCAATGTAACCACGTGTCATCCTTACAGTTGGGAACTGCATGATGACTTTGTGGGATCTCCTGATGAGGCCTGACATTTGCTTCTCTCCTCAGGACTGTGATTACTCTTGTCCAGAACTTTCATGTGCACCATGGTGATGGTGCAGAAGATGATGGAAAGCTCATCTATGTCTTTTGTTTAAGGAAATTGAGACCATTAGTATTCAAAATTATCACTGAAAAGTATGCATTCATTTCTGTCATTGGTTTATTTGAGCTGTTTTCTTTTTCCTTGTTTGATTAACTTGCCTGACACTGCTTAGTTTTCTCCTGTGGCCTCTTGGTAGTGTTTATCTTTCTCTTCAGCTTAAAGTATTACTTTAAGTATTCGCTGTAGAGCTATCTTCAAAGTCATTTTTTTCTTGAGCTTGCTTTTACTATGAATTTTTTTGTTTCTCCTTTAATTATGATAGAGTTTTGTTGGGTATAATGGCCTAGGTTGATGGTTATGGTTTTTCAGAGCTTCAAATATACCTTTCCAAGTCATTTGGGGTTTGAAAGTTTGTCCATCAACTGTTATTCTGATTGACCTTGATATGTGACTTGGACTTTTTCTGTTGTAGCTTTTAATAATCTCATTGTTGTTGTTGTGTTTCAATTATAAAATGATATGTGGGATTTTTCTGCTCTTGTAAAGTAGGTATTTGTCTTAGTTAGAGCTTCTATTGCTACAACAAAATACCATGACCAAAAAGGTCATCAATGAAGGAAGTCAGGGCAGGAACCTGGAGGCAGGAGCTGAAGCAGAGGCCATGGAGGGATATTATTATTGGCTTCCTCTCCACGGTTTGCCCAACCTGCTTTCTTATAGAACTCAGGACCACCAGCCCAGGGATGGCACCACCTACAATGGATTTGGCTCACTCACATCAATCACTAATTAAGAAAATGTCCTACAGCCAGATCTTATGGAGGTATTTTCTCAATTGAGGTTCCCTCCTTTCAAATGACTCTAGCTTGCGTCAAGTGACATTAATTATCCAGCACAGTGTCCTAAATCCAGGCCTCTTGTACCTGGATTGGTGTTTTCCCCTCTAGATTCTGGAATTTTTCTTTATGTTTATTGAAAATACCTTTTGTTCTTTGGCATAGAATTCCTCTTCTATGCTCATAATTTGTACATTTGGTATTTTCATAGTGTTCTAAAGTTTTCACCTATTCTGGTAATACTTTCACAGTTATTATTTATCAGAGATCCCACTTGTTGCAGCTCTGGATGCATCCTGAGAACTTGGCCTCTTTCAGTGTCTTAGAGTTTTACTGCTGTGAACAGACACCATGACCAAGGCAACTCTTATAAAGGACAACATTTAATTGGAGATGGCTTACAGAGTCAGAGGTTCAATCCATTATCAGCAAGGTGGGAGCATGGTAGCATCTAGGTAGGCATAGTGTAGAAGGAGCTGAGAGTTCTACATCTTCATCTGAAGGCTGCTAGCAGAATAATGACTTCCAGGAAGCTAGGATGAGGGTCTTAAAGCCCATGCCTACAGTGATACACCTATTCTAACACGGCCACACCTTCTAATAGTGCCACTCCCTGGGCCAAGCATATTCAAACCATCATACTCAGGAACTAAAGTGACATCACCAGTGGTAGCTCAGCAAAGCAGCCAGCAGTGTAATGAGGCCAGCCTAGCCATGTGGAGGTAGGAAGGGAGAAGCATTAGTACAGTCCGTTTCCCTTCCCTGCCGGACTCCCAGCTTCATAAGTGATGTCTAAATTTTCTAGATGTAGAATGCATAGTCATGATAAACGTATCACACTTAGGGAACATCTTAGGGAAGCTAAGATGCTGGAGGCTCAATTTGTGGGAGACAGTAATGTTATTAGTCAGATTCTTGTTAAGAGGGAGGTACTGAATGTACTGTTGAAGACTTTTACATCTGGAGTTAGTTAATTCATTGAAGTTTTACTGTATTCCAGTTTTTCCTCAAATCATTACCTTTCCTCCTTCAGTGTGAGCTTATCCATCTTTTTTCTCTTAGAGGGGTGCTCTGCTTCTCTCAACTCCTGGGATTGTCTTTGGTGCCAGTTTGCTAAGGTGGGGAAAAAGCTGGTAGGCTAGTTATGTCATCTCCGGTGTGCTGCAGAACGCTGAGTTCCACAGTGCTGCCTTTCTATACAACGTGAGTCTATAACTGTCTATATGCCCCACATCTTGGAGAAGCCACATGGTGTTTGGATGCTCCAGGCCTGAATGAGCCCAAATTCTATCTCACCCTAGAGTTGTCAGTCCATGTACCTGCCACACGGTGCCTGGGACACTACAGGTTTATGTGTTCCCAAGCCTTGTCTTATCCACAAACAGCCAGTTTGCCTTTTCTCTGCATCCTGCTTGGGGTTTAGTGGGTCTATGTTCACCCAAGCCCTTTCATAGCACCTCACCCCCAGGCTGCTGGTCTGTTTATATTGTGTTTTAATCTCAAATCCCATTTGCCTATTACTATTACAGGAATCAGTTATTATATTGTATATATTAACATTGTGTGTTGCAACCTTTCTATAACTGTTCAGAAGGTACAAGAGCTATTATTATTATTATTATTATTATTATCATTATCATTATCGTTATCATTATTAGTATTAGTAGTTTTAGCATTAGTATCAGTATTAGTATTCCTTTGGCTTATCACACAATAGTCATGTCATCTGAGTTTAGGGTTTGTATTACTTCTTCCTTGATAATCTGTATCACTTTGTCCTTTCCCTTATCTCACAGTTTGGGTTAGAACTAGTAGTGCAATATTAAAAGGCAGTGGTGAGAGAGGACACCCTCGCCCTGCCCCTGTGCTCAGTGGGAAATCTGTATTTCTAATCATTATCAAGCATCCCTGGTTTACTGAGAATAAGTTTGCCTCCAGTAAATCCCACTTGTAGAAATTAGATTATTCTTCATCCCCATGCTCCAGAAATATGACTCAGACTCAAAATATATTTACAAATACCTTGGCTGTATAGCTAGACTCTTCTCTGACTAGATCATAACCTAAAATAACCCATTTATTCTAATTTACCTTATTTTTTGAGATAGTCTTTTAGTGAGCCTGAAGCGCATTTATTTGGTTAGGCTACATTCTGCCACGTGACTGGTTATCTGTGCTTAATGTGTCCATCTCCTCACATCTTCCCAGGTGAATCTCTCGCCTAGCTTTATCCCAGAATCCTTTCTGCCTCCTGGACGTCCCACCTCCTATTTCCTGCCTAAGCCATAGGCCATCAAATTTATCATTGACCGGTGCCACATTCATAGAGACACAAGATATTTTCTCTACACCTACTTGGTAGTAGTGTAGGTATTTTGTATTTGTTTTTATGAAAGGTATTGGTGTATCATTTTCTTTTCTTATACTTTCTTTTTCTGGGCTAGACACTCAGGCAGTGTCCACTTCAGCAGTATTCTCTCTGCTTTGATCCTGTGGATGAGATTTTTAAAAAGTTAATAGAAATTTTATTTGTGTGTTTGGTATAATTTAGCAATAAGCCAACCTGGGTATGGCACTCTGCTGTTGAAGCCTATTAATTATTGATTCAGTTTCTTTGGTCGATGGGGCTTAGGCCTATTTTCAACATCTGACTCTCCTCCTTGTATAAGCTTTGACAAACTGTATCGTTCGGTAGACCTCCATTCCATGCCATCTATGTTATGGAATTTGTGGGCACAGAAACGTTCCTTGATGGTTTTAAATTGTAGTGTTATAAATAAATTGCAGTGATCGTCTTAAGTCATCTTTATAAAAGGAAAACCTCTATCAAAAGAGGTTTTGTTTTTGAATGTAATACAGTACTTTGGATAAGAATAGATGTCCTGTGTGTGTGTGTGTGTGTGTGTGTGTGTGTGTGTGTGTGAGAGAGAGAGAGAGAGAGAGAGAGAGAGAGAGAGAGAGAGAGAGAGAGAGAGAAAGAGAGAGAGAATGTAAAAGTTAAAGATTGACATTGACATTGGGTTTCTTTCAAGATATCCCCTACCTTATTTTTTGAGATGGTCTCTTGGTGACCCTGACACGTCATTTATTCCATTAGGCTATGTGGCCAATGAGCTCTAGGGATCGATCTGCCCAACTCCACCCAACCAGTGCTGGAGCTAAAGATGTTAATGGCTCTTGGCTTTTACATAGGAACTGAGGATGTGAGTGTGAATCTCCATGCTGTGCTTTGCCACTGCTGCTGTCCCCAAGCCTCACACCTTTACTTTAGCATTGCGTCTTCCTGAAGGAGCAGCTTAATTCCATTTGTAGCTTCATCCTTGAGAATTCAGGGCATAAGTGTCAGATGCTCTCCCTCCAGACCTCTGTAGCTTCCTCCAAATTCCCAAGTTTTATAAATTTCAATTGTTTTCTAAGAGAAACAATGTTTTCTGGAGAGTTTTAGAAGTAATGATGTTCTTGACGTCGCTACCATTCATTTGCATATTCATTTGCATATTCATTTCTCACAGAGTCTTGATATAGGGTTCTGGCTGAACCAGAAACACTATGTAGCCCAAGGTGGCCAAGAATTCATGGAAATCTTCCAGCCCATCCAGTATGTCTTAGGATTGCTGGAGTGAGCCACACAGACTGGCTGCAGCTCACTTGAAACATTTTCTCTGCCCTTTTCCTTTGCTACTTAGTGCTTTTATGCCTAGACAATATTTTCCCTTTGTTCAAATGGTGGTACAATCCCTACCCTGAATGCTACAGCTGTGTGTATGGGCTAAGCCTTTTCTGTTTTTTTATATTCAATTTGGCAGAAAGGTATTTACCCCTGTCTGAGAATCTGTGATTGATTTGCGAGAAACAAATGCAGATGAATTCATAGCAAACAATTTGTTCAATTAGAGAAGCGGGAGAAACCCATGAGCAGCAGAACTGAGTGAGTTTGCATCACCACCGGGCTCCACAACTAAGCAGCTTGTGCCTGTATTTTTGTCTCAGTCTGAAAGCCCATAAATCCCCAAACACCACCGTTCAGTAAAACAAGCTGCAGAACCCGAGGATGGATTTCCTGGAAGGATGACAGAGATATTTCACGGCACCGAGTGCGTACTGTAGAACTTGCTGAGAGATGAAATGTCAAAAGGTTATTACTTTAGCTTGAGGAGAGACATGGAAAGATGTTCTAGAGGGGAGAGAGCATGGCCTGACGGTTGTTTATTTCTGGGAATATCCTAGAGCTGCCTAAGGACAAAGAGTGGGAGAAGTCTAAGGACAAGGGGGGAAGCATCCTGAGGACAAAGTTTGAACAGTTTGTAGTCAGGGTTGCCTCTGAGAGAAATAACTGAACCTGGATAGAAGGATAGGAAAATTAAGGTACATGGGATCAGAAAGGAGGCTGTTGCCCCAGAGTCCGGTTGAAGCCTCTTGCTAGCTGAGAATCAGGAATTCCAGCACAATTACCATTGACAATTAAGCTTTCTTCCACAGAGACAACCATGTGTGGGGGAACAAATGGAGTAAGTCCTGAGTGAGCACGGGCTGTTGACTTGAGCTTGGTTGGCCATGTGAAGCACCCCAGTGCCTCTGGCCAATGGGATTGGCAAAGTCTTCCCCTGGTCCTCATGACCACAGACAGCTTACTTTGTCCAGATATTTATAGCCTGAGGCTATTCCCTTACAGAGATCCCGCCATAAGAAATGCACCTCCCCTCATCCCTGTGCCTCTTCTTCCAGCTGTGTACAGTAAACTCACCTCTCCAATTCAGATTCATGAAACAAGCATGCAGAGGACCCAGGATGCTGCTGCTGGATCCCCATCAGAGCACAGAGCCCACCGGATCCTAGCGTTTCTGTGCACATGGCTATGCGTCGCTCCTTTCCTCAAATTTCTGTGTCACCAGTCAGGTCAAAACCCACAACCTTGCAGTTTTCTGCCACAGTGTTTTTGTATAAAGACATTTTTAGAGAAGAAGGTTCAAGTATGAGCTATGCTTAAGTGCCTGAGTGTGTGACCGGCATGCATGACCTTACTGCTTTCCCAGAGAGAAGCCAGGAGGATCCCTGGGAATTTCACAAACAAGACCCAGCAAACTGTTGTTTACACTGACAGCTCCTAACTTCCCTTACAACTCTTACTTTCTACAGTTACCTTACTGTGACCTCTGGCATACCTTAGGAATTACCCTGTGATCTCATTTAAATTCCTTACCAACCTTTAAAGATAATAACTTCCAAACCCAACAAAATCTTAAATATGGTTGTAACAGACCATAAAAACATATCTTTAAAATATTTACTTTAATTTTAAATGTTTTATTTTATATATAAGATATTTTGCCCACATTTATATCTGTGCACCACATATATGCCTTGTATCTATAAATGCCAGAAGAGGGCACCAGATGCCCTGGGACTGGGGTTATAGACAGTTGTAAGGTGCTTTGTGGGTGCTGGGAAACCAACCCAGTCCTTTGGAAGAGCAGTCAGTGCTCTTGACCACTGAGCCACGTCTCCAGAACATTTTATTATTTTTAATTATATGAATGTGTGTGTCTGTGTGTGCATGGTGTGTGAGTGAGTGTATGCATGTGTATTTCTGTGTGTGCATGGTGTGTGAGTGAGTGTATGCATGTGTGTGTGTGTCTGTGTGTACATGCTGAGTATCTGTACATGTGTGTGCATACTGTGTGAATGAGTGTATGTATGTGTGTGTTTATATGTTCATGCTGTGTATCTATATGTCTGTGTACATGCTGTGTGAGTATATTATATATGTGCCTATGTGTACATGCTGTGTGATTATATGTATGTGTGTGCATGCTGTGTGAGTGAGTGTATGTGTGTGTTAGTGTATGTATGCTGTGTGAGTATATGCGTGCATGTGTGTGTGTGTGTGTGTGTATGTGTGTGTGTGTGTGTGGTGTGTGAGAACCTGCAGAGTCTGGAGCTGTCAGATGCCCTGGAGATGGATTCACAGGTGGTCACAAGCTGCCCAACATGAGTCTTAGGAACAAACTGCAATCATCTGCAGGAGCAGTACATGCTCTTAACCACTGAGCCATCCCTCTCTCTGGTCCCTACATTTGAATTTGTCTTATTCTTTCCTGAGTTCCTCTCTTTCTAAAAGTCTCTGTGCTTTAGTTTATGTTTAAACATCCCTTTTAGTAAACTCAAACTGGACTTGATACTGGTTGATCCTGAAACTCCGTCCAGTGGAGAAGTGAAGAACTCTGTTTGGCCTAAGAGGTCTCTAACAGGTGGCTCTCAGCTGTCTTAATGCTGTGACCCTTTAATGCAGTTTCTCACGTTGTAGTGACCCCCGATCATAACATTATTTGTTCTTTGCTACTTGTAATGAAATTTGAACTGTAATTTCGCTACTGTTATGAATTGTAATATAAATATCCCTGTGAAAGAGTTGCTGACACCCAAAGGGGTGTGGAC
Source organism: Mastomys natalensis (assembly GCA_021653895.1). NCBI lineage: Eukaryota > Metazoa > Chordata > Mammalia > Rodentia > Muridae > Mastomys > Mastomys natalensis. The sequence continues at coordinate 130,275 of JAJTUV010001057.1, forward strand.
CCGCAGGTTGAGAACCACAGCTCTAAACAGAATTTCTCAGTCTGCTGTGTTTGGACAGTGTGGGTTGTGTCTACAACCTGTCTCCATCACTGGTGACATGCCATCATTGTTATTCAGTAGGTTGTTTGTTTTTTTTTAAGTCAGTTATGTGGCTTTAAATTACAGGCATGTGGTAGTGTACTATTACTGACGTGTTGGTGGACGAAGGCTGTCAAGGGCTGTACACTCTCTACATTTATTTAGAACATCCCAATTTTGAAAGAAAGGCTCAAACAGCCTTAGACTCACTACTTGGTCACCTGCTTAGGTGCAAAGCTGCTTTGTTTTCCTGAAATTTACAATATCCCTCTATCACAGGACTAGACTGTGCAGTGCTAACTCAGAGTCTGTAGAGAGAGGTCTCTATTCTTGTACTTGAACTAAGACAAGTACCACTCTCTTTGGGGAAATTGTCTCCTTCACCTTCTTCTAGTAGGGAGTGTTTCAACATCAATAACAAGTAGAAACAACCTTTTCTACTTTTGTTAAGCCTTGTTGACAATTATGATCGTAAGAAACGCAACTCATGTTCTGTCTGGCCTCTGGGGAGGCGAAACACAGGGAGTGTGACTGTGTTTATCCCAGGCAGCCATCTTTAGGGAAACCCCAAATGCTGCTCAGGGGTGGGGAAACGCAGCCTAGGATGTGGGGGACCGAAGCTGGGGTTCCCTGACCCCCCAACACCCAGTCCCTGCTGAGGTGCTGCATAGAGAAGATGGAGATGAAAGATCGGGGGTCCACAGGCTGCAATGAGGCCAGGATTGGGTGCTTCCAAACCCCTGGATATCCAGGGGCTACTGGGTTAAGAAGAGTTAGGAACAGAATTGTGGGTCCAAGGACCAATGACGGTGGTTAGCCTGGGCCTGGGGAAATGGGAGCACCAACTTATGTCATTGGTGATTTTTCCTTAGCTTAGCGGAGGTTGTCTGGAAGTGCAGTGAGGCCTTCTGTGGGAGACTTAGGCTGCATGGTAGTCAAAGGCCTTCTCCATGGTCCCCACAGCAGCTCTTGATGAAAGAGACAGTCCATGTTTATCCATACCGTTTATTGACTGTTCATCAAGGAAAACGGATGCAAACCAACTCCTCAGGGTCTGACCAGAGAGTAAACGTCTTCTGCAGGGAGGAATGTCTAGGAAGGGAAGCTTATTGGCTAAACCCTCAGGGCCTCTGGGTACCTCATTAGCATGGAGAACTCTGTTGTAGGCTACATGACCACAGGTCACGTTTCCATATATGGGAAGTGTGGCACGTGGTGCTGACAGGGAGAGGGAGGTGCCTACAGTCTCAGGTGGGTCCCTGGGTTGCTGGGTCTTAGATCCGCTCTACCTTACCAAGTTTCCTGGCCCAGTCCGCTGTCCCATACGCCCCCACACTCTGTTTCTTCATCATTGAAGTCTAGGTGGTTCAAAAGGCGTTGAGTGATCAAGGAAATTAGGCCTGTTTGTCTTAGCACTAAGACCAGCAAGACATCGATTTAATCTGTGTCTTGCCTCATTCACACAAGCCTCCTAATTATCTTCCGTTTCTGATCTCATTCTAATGGAAACCGGCTCCCAAGACTTCAGTTTCAACTACACAATAATTGTAATGTGTAGTTACACATTAATGTGTAATGTATAATTAATATACCAACTGTAATATTAAAGTGGAATACAAATCGACCAACATCATTATAAGGAATTCATGTTTTATTTCCAGTGGTAAAATACTAGCTCTGCGTAGACTGGATTTTATACCCTTCAGAACAACAGGAAAAGAAGGGGACTTGAGAAGTCAGATTGTAATAAGTAAATCAAAATGATAGCAATTATTCAAATACTGCAGTGGAAAGAAAGAAATGTTAGGAGATGAAAGAGTACTGAAATTAAGGAGAGAAGCTTCTGCACGGCTTTAATCCCAGTACTCAGCAGGCAGAGGCGGGGAGGTGTCTCTGTGAGTTCAAGGCTAGTCTGGTCTACGTAGTGAGACCTTGTCTCAAAAAATTTCAAACAAAACAAACAAACACAAATTAAGGTAATAAATAAAAAATGGATGGCGTAAATCTAGTCATATCAAAACTTAAATCAAATGTAAATGTTCTAAAATAAAGATAGAGATTCTCAGATCACTCAAACAAGCAAGGAACCAAGACCAAAACAGATTCTCTCTTCAAGAACCTTGCTTTACTTAGTGTTGTGAGACACTATCTATTAGACATAACATAGCTGTTGCCATCTTAGTCAGGGCAGCTGAGATTATGTAAGAAGACCCTCAAAAGGAGGGCCTTCTGACAGTCTCCTGTAGAAGGAGGAGTTGGGGAGGGTCAGTAGATCCTTGTCTGAGATCCTAGCCACTCCCTCCCTCCTGTGCCCTCCCTCCTGTGCCCTCTCCCCAAGTCTATCTAATTCTACTACTATGAAGCTTTGGAGAGGTTGTCACACTAGGTGAGGTAGGGTTTTCGGTGCTATGACAATTCCTGGGTCACACACACTCTTAGCCCTGCTTCTGTAAGTAAGCCAATAAACTCATTGGTTCACCAATGCAGACTTGAGTGGAATCTTCTCTTTGACCTGTTGTTGGTGCCCTATCTGGGCTGATTAGACATCTGTTCCTATGTCCCCCAGGAGAAGTCACACAGCACGTGGTCAAAGGTAAAAGGACAGAAGAACATACACCATTCAAGCAGTAATCAAAAGTAATGAGGAGCAGTATTCTAGCATGAGAGACAAGGAAGACTGCAGAGTTTAGACTGTTACCAAGGACAATGAGGGCAGGTACAAGCTGGTAAGAGACTTAATCCCCAAAGGGTTTACAGTACCCAATGTGAATGTCACAAACTGAGAGGAGAAAGAACTGTGTCTGCACTTGTACCAGCAGACTTTAACACTCCTCTCTTGGAAATAGAGGGATTAAGAGGCAGAACTCAATAGGAATACAAAAGCCATCAACCTATACCATAAAGGACGTGGCTCTGCCTAACAACACAGAAGACACACAGAACTTTTACCAGATTAGAAAAAATCCTTAGACATAAAACACATCGTCACACATTTAAAATAATTGACATAAAGTACATTCTCCCACAGTAGAATTAAATTAGAAGCCAGTGCAGAAGGTTACCTAGGGAAATCTCTAAACACAGCACTTTGAAATAACTTTCATAAAAGAAGATATCATAAGAAAAGTTATACACACACACACACACACACACACACACACACACACACGTAACACAGACATGGTTTCTCTGTGTAGCCCTGGCTATCCTGGAACTCACTCTGTAGACCAGGCTAGCCTCACAGTCAGAGATCTGCCTGCCTCTGCCTCTTAAGCCACCCTGTGGGCAATCATCATCTGGCTAAGGGATGTATGTTTGGAATCGAATGACAATGAAATCCTGGGGTGAGGTTGGTAAAGGTGGCTGCCTGGTGACCCAGGCTTCATCCCACACTGGAGAAGGAGAGAACCAACTTACTCACATTGTTTTTTGACCTTCAAGCCCCCATATGCTGTCACGCCTTACCAGTCCTCCCTAGCACTTACACACTCTTGTGAGTATGCAAATTAATTTAAAAGGGGTTTTCTGTGTGATTTTGTATAACTGCAGCTTTTGAAGCAAACAGGAAGATAAAGGAAGGAAGCGACAAGAGTCTAAAGTGGGATCATCTAGGACAGGCTTCTATCCACCTCCCTTTCCCTCTCCCTCCTGCCTCCCCATCTCCCTCCTCTCCTTCCCCTTACACACACACACACACACACACACACACACACACACACACACCATCATCATCATCATCATCATCATAATAATAATAAATAGAAAATGCAAAAGAAAATGAAAGCAGGAAACTGTTTTGAATCCAGGTAACCCTTTGCTTAGAGCGTGGTGTTGAAAATGAGGGCCTATGAGAAAAGTGCGAAGCCTCCCACCTTGCTGTCACTAACCCTCTACCAGAGGAAACCAGTCCAAGAAGAGCAAGTTGGACATACAGAAGCAGGAGGGAAAGTGTTTTTGAAACAATAAATTAGTTAATGTGATCATAGGCTAACAAGTGAGCATGAAGAGACCAGAGCAGAAGTCAATGGAATTGAAACAGAGAAAACCAGCGAGGCAACTCTCTCCGGAAACCTGTCCCACCCTAGCTCCAACCCCCAAATCGTGTTCTTCACGAATCCAGACTCAGAAAGGCAAGACCTGCAGGATCTTCCTCATGCACAGATCCTAGCGTACAACACATACATGTGTACATGGAAACGGGTAAGCGTAGATGTAAAAGACAGCTTGTGAGAAGAGCTGGCATCCGGCTGCGAACGGAAAGTTCCTGAAAAGAATCTGTCTGCAGAGACTGACAGGCAGTTAGAATTTCAGTGTGGTGGAGAGACTGGAATGCCAGGTCCAGAAGATAATGACCTTATCTTGGGTTAAGTTCTGACCTTCCAAACAGCCATTCCTAGCCTACCTCAGTATCCCAACCAACATCTTGTGACTGTAGATAAAACTCTTTTAAAACCTATTGATTTACCAGGCTACTAGCATCTACCAATCCAAAAGTGGAGCATGGCATCGGATGGGTGTCTCAGGCCTATAGAAAGCCCAATCTTGGTCTGCCTGCCTCTCTGATGTACCCACTGGTATATTTTAAACTTGCCTTCATTATGATTCTCTCTTTTCTATAAAACTATAAAAACTTCACAAAACTATCTCCACGCTGTAACAAGGAATTTGGGGTAACCTACATCTGTGTCCCCAGGTCAGGATCACTCAAAATGTTTCCAGAATAAGGAGAGAACGGTGACTTTTACCTCTGCAGTCTAAAAATCTAGACAGGAGACCGAGAGGGTAACACTAGGTGATAGGAAGGGTGGAGAGCTGGCAAAAGGACGCTCTTGTCCATTAGTGGGGCTCCCTGTAGCCCAGCTAGAGCTCCATATTCCCTCTTCTCTGTAGTTTGGTATGACCACTGAACCAAGTTACAGCTTATGGGATGTGAACACAAATGTTTCTGGAAGCTTGTGGGACAGAGCAAACCTATCTTCTATTTTATTTATACATAGTTAACTCTCCATGTGGAGAGCGTTTGGGGCCACTTGGCAGGAATTTGACATTGGCCCAGGACAAAGAAGTAGGCTTCAGGCAGAAATTCGATTTTAGGCTACAACAAAGAAGTAGGCTTCAGGCCGGGGACTTTGTTTATTGCCTTGCTTGTTCCTTGACTATTTGTGTTTATTGTCTTGCTTGTTCCTTGACTATTTGTGTTTATTGTCTTCCTTGTTCCTTGACTATTTGCATCTATTGTATTGCTAGTTCCTCAACCTAGAACTGACCTTAATACTTGCATGTAATTAAAATGGTATAAAAGCAGATTGGGAAAAAAATAAACCCGTCTCAGCCTCAGAACTGGCTGTGGTCATGCTACAATGTTGTCTAACTGTCTTTTTTCTTTTTAATCCTTGCTTCTGCCCTGGAGAACCTGTTGACTGACTGAGCTGGCTTGGTCATCTCCACATCTCACGTTCCAAATCAGAAAAGCCATTGATTACATCTAATTCACCCGGCTCTTCCCGCCTGAAGATCAGACCCCTTTGGCCAATTTCTACCCTTTGTTTCCTTCTGCAACCCACTCCTCCTCTTTCTTTCACAAACTCCCAGCTTGACATTAAACCCATTTGCTGATGTTCACACTTTCGCTTCCTAAGATTACAGAAACAAAATTAGGGCTAAGGAATTGGTGACGGGCACAGTGAGTATCCAGGAACTTGTGGCTGTTGGTGACAACTTGCAGTGTGAATTTTTATTCTGAATCTTTCTTACCACTTTTTGAGTCTATCACAAAATATTCATATTGCTTGCGTTTATCTATTTTTTAAAAAAATTTTCTGTTCTAGGCATTGAATTCAGGACAGTAAACAGCAGGCAAGCGCTTTGGCTTGGAGCTGTATCCCAGCCCCTGCTTTATCATCTATAACTGACACGACGTAGCCTAGAGTGGTGATTGTGCCTTGGATGCTCTCCTTCCTGGCTTTTTTTGTTTCTATTCCTGTTAGAACAGATAAAGCCTAGCTACTGGATTTACATGATATTCAACCAAGTTTTACCACTCATTTATAAAATAGCATTGTTAAAACATTAAGGTTTTTCATCTTTATTTGTGGAAATTAACTTTTACAAAGCAAAGAAAATAAAATTCCGCCCAATATAGCAGTGATTATAATTTAAATTACACAGCAGCCTCTACTTGCAGGCACAAATTATTTAATATGAGTTAAATAAAGTTGCTCCCCTAGTGTTTGTTCCCCAGTGATTTGTTGGAGGTTTTAATATAAAGAATTGAACCGACCAGTAAATCCTGCTGCTCAGCTTACTTGATGTTCATCTTTGTTCTCCCTCTTCCTAAGGGATTCTTGGGGTTTTACCTTATAGGCATTTCCCTATCTGACTTTTCTATCTGTGTCAGGAGAATAATACCATATGCACAGGTGGTTTGAGGAGGAAAACTGGATAGCCGGAGATGGGTGTGGCTGGATGGGAGCCTAGGGCAGAGGAAGGTATGGGGGTAGGATTCCAAAGGAGGGTGATTCCAAAAAGCTATATAGAAACCCACTACTTTATTTCCTTTTAAAAAGGAGTTTAAATGCAGTTACTCTGTACAACGACAGTGTTTCTTCCTGAAGCCATAGGTTCATGAAATACCTCCCTTCAAGACTGTTGGTCAGGGGTCATTCTAGAGACCCCCTGAAACAATACAGTCTATTGACATTGCTCTTGGTTGCTCACCAGAATGGTGATAAGACTCTAACTCAGCAGGCAGAAGCAGGTCCACAGGCTGCAATGAGGTATAGCTCTGTGATTCCAAGGCTAGTCTGTTCTACATAGTGAGACCCTGTCTCAAAAAAATTTCAAACAAAGAAAAAACAAACAAAAATTAAGGTAACAAATAATAAAATGTATGGCATAAATCTAGCCATATCAAAACTTAGGTTTTTCTGAAAATACCCTGAAGTCCTGTTACAGGATATAAAAAAACCAAGCTGGTACTGACTTGGAAGTTTCCTACTGGCTAGCTTTCACAGAACTGGAAGGAGCTATGTAGGTTGCTAGGGGAGAAAAATTAGCAGCAGTCTTACTCAGCTGTGAACTCCTTGTGCAACAGTAACGACCAGTGGAGAAGTCTATGGGCACAGAAGTGCCATGAATCTTAAGGGAGCAACCAATTGCATTCTAGTTAGATTTAAGGCTCACCTCACAGGAGGAAGCCTCGTTGGGTACAGTATATGAGATCTGGCCAAGGATCCATGGCTGGAAAGTTCACGGGCCCCAGGAAGGAATCTTCTACTATTATTTTGCTGAATGGACATAGTATCAAATTGCCACTAAGCACTTATTTCTGTTCCCATAGATTAGTGCAGCCCTCAGTCCCCATCAGTGGAGCCTGCTTTGCAGTGACAGTGTTAATAATACAGAGACTCATGCCTGTTCAGGGTGCAGAGAACAATGTTTGTGCAGTGCCACCCATAAATAGTATGTTGAGAATCTGTATGGCTCAGGGGACAATTGTGGAAGAGGAGGCAGAACAGAGCAATGTCTTCCAGCCGTGAGAAGGTCATTACCTTCATGTGCTTCACCACAGCCGAGGCTGCTGCACCAGACAAAGTTGTTTAACATTCCAGCATCGGGGCAGGAGAGGTACGTGAGGCGTCACCCCTAGCTAAAGAGCTAGTGGCTGCTTGAGGGTGGGGAAGTCAGTTTGAACACGATTCAGGGATGGCCTCATACTCCAGTATATATAGTCAGCATTGCCTGGACTCACAGGGTTATTAAAAGAAGAACAGGAGAAGGAGAAAGAAAAGAAAAGGAGGAGAAAGACAAGGTCATGAAGGTTCTGGGAGGGATTTAAGGGGTTTCCAAGAGGTGGATATGATCAAAGTACATTGTACGAATGTATGAGATTCTCAAAGAATACATTAAACTATCACGTTAAATAAAAAGCTTTTATAGTGGCATTTAAAGACTTAAAAGGAAAAAAGACTTTAAAGACTAAAAAGGAAAAAGAATATTTAGTCTGCATCAACAGACATTGTTTTAGATATTGTCATAAATACTTTTAAATATAGAGCATGCCCCCCATGCTGAAATGTCATTTACATAAATTCTGCCAAATTTAAAATAATGGTTCTCAAGAATTAGTTACCCCCTACTTGCTAATAATCATATCTTTAAAGACAGTTATCATGGTATACACCTGAAATCCTACAGAAGCTCTACAGAAGACATAAAAATCACAAGTTTGAGGGCAGCCTGGGCTGAGTTCCAAATCAGCCTGAGAGAACAAGGAAAAGAAAAGAAATTGCAACTTTATTTATACTATTGCATTATTTCATAGCTCAAGTCTTTCAGCTGAAAACTGACAAGTTAATAATATTTTCTAAAGTTCGACACAGACAGCATTTACCTTTGACGGGCTTAACCACATGAGTTTCATAAAGATTCACCTGGAGAATCATTCGATACCACAAGTTTTCAATAATAAATTTGACACGTGAAGACTCCTTTTCTTTCCTATTTGTCAGAGAAAATCAGTGTAATAATATTCACATTTTAACTTATAACTCTTAAATATTATCAAGAATCAGCTTGTATTAGAATTCTTAGTTCTCTGAGCAAAAACCTTACTTCCGGCTCTAGCTTTACTCGGTAGCATCCGCTGTGGGTGGTACTTACGTGAGTGTAGGTAGTAATGGTTCTCACTTGCTGGGCAGCTGTGAGAGGCCAGGTATCACACTACATCCTCACGTACATCTCCTTACATAATGTTCACAACAGTGGCAGGTGTAAGCAGCAGGCATGAGCGGCAGGCGTGGGCGGCAGGCGTGAGCGGCAGGCGCTTTACCCCAACTCAGTAGATGATGCTGGGTATCAGAGAGTGTCAAGACAAGGCTCAAATTTCACTAGTTGGACCATGCCTTACCTAGGATTTGAATGCTATATCCTAGAGCCCAAAACCCTGCTGCTAATCATCCGAGGACTGTGTGCATTCTGAGCAGCAAGACCCCAGCCCCACAGTGAGGGATGGAAACTAAAAACCACATGATCAGTCATTAGCTACAGGGGATTCCATGCTCTGCCAAGTCTTGAGTGAATTTTATTACTCTCATATTTAGTTTATATTCATTTATATATTTATAATAATATATACAATAATATATTCTAATATGTTGTAATAATATATATTAATATATAATTTAAATATATCAATATATTTAGAGTATATTTATAGATACTTATAAATAAATCATTTATTTATGTGGGTGGGATAGGTGAGACAACATCTCATGTAGCCCAGTGTGGCCACAGCTATCCTTAAATACTCTTTATCATCATGAATGACCTTTAACTCTGATTCTACTGCCTCCACTCCCCTGCTCACCATGCTTGGCTCTGACTTTTGTTTGCTTGTTTGTTTTTTAACTTTTTAAAAATTAATTTGTTATTGATTTATTTTATATCCACAGTTTTCCCTCCCTCCACTCTTCCCAGGCTATCTCCACCACCTGCTCCCCCACCCCAATCTACTCCCATTCGTTTCTCTTCAGGAAAGACTGGGTCTCCCATGGGTATCAAATGATCATGACACATGGCATTTCCTTTCCTATTAAGGATATAGGAGGCAACTCAATCGGAGAAAAGTGTCCCAAAGACAAGCAGCAGAGTCAGAGGCAGACCCTGCTCTCCTGTTGTTAGCAGTCCCACAGACGACCAAGCTACACAACTGTAACATATATGCAGAGAGTCTAGGTCAGTCCCAGGAAGTCTCCCTGGTTGTCGTTGGTTCAGTCTCTGTGAGCCCCAGGTTGGTTGATTCTGTGGGCTTTCTTGTGGTGTCTTCGTCTCCTCTAGTTCCTACAGTCTTTCCTCCCCTTCTTCTCTCAGCTCCTCCTAAACGTTTGGCTGTGGGTCTCTGCTTCTTTTTCCATCAGTTGCTGGATGAAGCCTCTCTGATGACAATTGGGTTGGGGACCAATCTATGAATATAGCAAAACATTATAAGGAATCATTTCATTGACTTTTTTCCCAGTCGCATTTGGTTCCATCCCAGGGCTATGGACCATCCAGCCTGTTTCTGGCTCTATAGGCAGTGTTAGAGGAGGGCTCCCTTTCATGGCATGGATCTCAAGCTGGACCAGTCATTGGTTGGCCATCCCATTGCAACTAGGTTTCTAGTTTGTCCAGAGATGTGACTCAATTCCAATAGTCTCTGCCAGTACTCTCTCCCTTTGTCCTTGCCCAACCTGATCCTTCCTGCTCCCATGCCCACCCACCATCCAGATCCCTCATCCTTTTTACTTAAAATGTTGAGCCCTCCTTGTTACTTGGTTTATATTGGTCTGTATTGCAACATAGTTATCCTTTACTTCATGGCTAATATCCACTTATACTTGAGTACATACCATGTTTGTCTTTCTGGGTCTGGGTTTCCCTCACTCAAGTTTCTGGCTACTACAGATAAAGCTGCTGTGAACATAACTGAGCAAGTGTCCTTGTGGTAAGGTTAAGCTTCTTTTGGGTATATGCCTAGGAATGGTATAGCTGGATTCTGAGGTAGATCAATTCTGTTTTCTGAGAAACCACCATATTGGTTTCCAAAGTGGCCGTACAGGTTTACACTCCCACTAGCAGTGGAGGAGTGTCCCCCTGGCTCCCCATCCTCAACAGCATGTGCTATCACTTGTGCTTTTGATCTTAGCCATTCTGACAGGTGTAAAATAAAATCTCAGAGTTGTTTTGATTTGCATTTCCCTGATGACAGTGAACATTTCTTTAAGTGTTTTTCAGTCACTTTAGATTTGCCAGTTGAGAATCTGTTTAGATCTGTACCCCATTTTTAATTGGATCATTGGTTTGTTAATATCTGTTCTTTATATATTTTGGATATCAGCTCTTGTCAGATGTGGGGTTGGTGAAGATCTTTTCCCAATCTGTAGGCTGCCATTTTGTCCTTTGACAGTGTCCTTTGCTTTACATAAGCTTTTCAGTTTCATGATGTCCCATTTATTAACTGTTGATCTTAGTGCCTGTGCTATTGGTATTCGGTTCAGGAAATTGTCTCCTGTACCAATACACTCAAGGGTATTCCTCACTTTTTTTTTTCCATCAGGTTCAGTGTATCTTGTTTTATGTTGAGGCCTTTGAGCCATCCATTTGAGTTTTGTGCAGGATGATAGAATACGGATCTATTTGCATTCTTTGACATGCAGACATCCAGTAATACCAGCACCATTTATTGAAAATGCTTTCTTTTCTTTTTTCCATATTGTTTTTCTGGCTTCTTTCTTAATCAATATTAAGTGTCCATAGATGTATGGATTTACATCTGGGTCTTCAATTTGATTTCACTGATCAATTTGTCTGTTTTTATGCCAATACTGTGTGGTTTTCATTACCATTGCTCTGTAGTACAGCTTGAAATTAGGGATGATAATACCTCTGGAAGTTCATTCATTGTATAGAATTGTTTTAGTTATTGTGGGTTTTTTATTTTCCATATGAATTTGAATATTGTTCTTTCAAGGTCTTTTGTGAATAGCCTCAGCCTTGTATTTTGATCCTAGTTCCCAGTGGATAGCCTCAGCCTTGTATTTTGATTCTAGTTTCACTTTTCTGGGAGGGGCTGCAGAGGATGATTGGATCTGTACACAGGTGATGTCTGTCCAATTAAACCTTCTGTCCAATTAAAACCTGTAAAATAAAGGCTAGAGCCAGAGATTGGGCAGTAGAAGAGAAGGAGGAGAAAAAGGCTTAGGGGAGGAGAGAGTGAGAAGAATTCGATATAAAAGGTAGAGCAGAAGGGAAGCAGAAGTAGAAGCAGGAGGAAGTCGGCAATAGAAGGAAGTCACCGGAGGAAGGAGTAGGAAGCGGACAACGGAGGAGCTGGAGCTGGAAGGACAAGCACGCGGCCTGGATAAACCGCAAGTTATAAGGGATCTCATAGCAGGGGATTAGAGTAGTGTAGTGGTAAATCTGCCCAATCTAGGCGTGCTATTTATACTATAATTATTGAGTTGTGTTTTCCTTTACTGGTCTCCTTCGGGTAGGAGATTTTACAGCAACAAATTTGGTGGTTTAAATAATTACCACTACAAAAGTCTGTTAAACTCTGCATTGGAATTTTGATGGGGATTGCATTGAATCTGTATATCACTTTTGGTAAGATGTCTATTTTCACTATGTTAATCCTACTGATTCATGAACACTGGAGATCTGTCCATCTTCTGATATCTTCTTTAATTTTTTTCTTCAAAGACTTGGAGTTCTTGTCATAGAAGACTTTCACTTGCTTGGTTACAATTACACCAAGATATATTATTTATGGCTATCATGAAGGGTGTTGTTTCCCTGATTTCTTTCTTAGCACATTTATTGTTTGTACAAAGGAGGGCTACTGATATTTTTTTTAGTTAACTCTGTATCCAGCCATTTCACTGAAGGTTGTTTATCAGCTGTAGGAGTTCCCTACTGCAATTTTGGGGTCACTTATATATATATTATGATATAATCTGCAAATAGTGATTCTTTGACTTCTTCCTTTCAAATTTGTATCCCCTTGATCTTTAGTTGTCTTATTGCTCCAGCTAAAACATTAAGTACTATATTGAATAGGTAAGGAGAGAGTAGAAAACCTTGTCTTGTCCTGATTTTAGTAGAATTGCTTTAGGTTTCTCTCTCTTTAATTTGATGTTGGTTACCAGCTTGCTGTATATTGCATTTATTATATTTAGGTATGTGCCTTGTATTCCTGATCTCTCCAAGACATTTTTCACATAGGATGGGTTGATTTTTGTCAAAGGCTTGTTCAGCATTTCATGAGATGATCATGTGGGTTTTTTTCTTTCAATTTGCTTATATAGTGAATCACACGGACAGATTTTTATATGCTGAACCATCCCTGCATCTCTGGGATGAAGCCTACTTGATCATAGTGAATGATCTTTTTGATGTGTTCTTGAATTTGGTTTGTATTTTATTAAGTATTTTTGTATCAATTTTATCAGGAAATTGGTGTGAAATTTCCTTCCTTTGTTGAGTCTTTATGTGGTTTGGGTATCAGGGTGACTGTGACCTTATAAAATAAATTTGGCAGTATTCCTTCTGTTTCTTTTTTGTGAAATAATTTGAGGAGTATTGGTATTAACTTTTCTTTGAAAATCTGGTAGAATTCTGAGCTAAAACAGTCAGGCCCTGCGGTGTTTTCCTTTTTTTTTTTTTTTGAGACTTTTAATGATTGCTTCTTTCTTTCTTTTTCCTTTCTTTCATTCTTCCTTCCTTCCTTTCTCTTCCTTCCTTCCTTCCTTCCTTTCTTCCTTCCTTCCTTCCTTCCTTCCTTTCTTTCTTTCTTTCCTTCTTTCTTTCTTAGGTGTTATGGGTCTATTTAAATTGTTTATCTGATCTTGATTTAACTTTGGAAAATTGTTCATTTCATTTAGATTTTCCAATTTAGTGAAGTACAGATATTTGAGGTAAGACCTAATGATTTTTTCTATTTCTTTAGTGTCTACTGTCATGCCCACCTTCTCATTTCTGATTTTGTTAATTTGGATATTTTTTCTCTCTCTGTCTCTCTCTGCCTTTTAGTTAGTTTGGATAAGAATTTGTCTATCTTCTTGATTTTCTCAATGAAGAAATTCTTTGTTTCATTGATTCTTTGTATTGTTCTCTTTGTTTCTATTTTATCTATTTCAGCCCTGAGTTGGATTATTTCCTGCCATTTACTCCTCTTGGGTGTGCTTATTTTTGTTCTAGAGCTTTCAGGTATGCTGTTAAGTTGCTAGTATGAGATCTCACTAATTTCTTTATGAAGGCACTTAGTGCTATGAATTTTCCTCTTAACACCACTTAAATTGTGGTTCCATAAGTTTGGGTATGTTGTACATTCATGTTCATTGAATTCTAGGATGTCTTTACTTTGTTTCTGTAGTACTTCCTTGCCCCAGTCCTCGTTCAGTAGAGAGTTGTTCAGCTTTCACGAGTTTGTAGGATTTCCATTCTTAGTGTTGTTGCTGAAGTCAGTTGTAATTCATGATGGTCTGATAAGATAAAGGGGTTATTTTAAATTTTTGTATCTGTTGAGATTTGCTTTGTGACCAAGTATATGGTCAATTTTGGAAAATGTTCTATGGGGTGCTGAGAAGATATATTCTTTTGTGTTTGGGTGAAATGTTCTGTAGACATCTGTTACATCCATTTGAGTAAGGCATAACGTCTGATAGTTCCACTATTTCGCTGTTTAGTTTGTGTCTGGATGACTTGTCCATTGGTGAGACTGTGCGTTGAAGTCTCCCACTACTAATGTGAGTGTTCAACATGTGATTTAAGCTTTAGTAAGGTTTCTTTCTAATATAGGTCCCCTTGCATTTGGAGTGGAGCTGAGACTCCATCTTTGTGGATTTTTCCTTTGATGAGAGTAAAGTGTCCTCCATCTGTTTTAATTAATTTTGGTTGGGCAGGTCTATTTTCTTAGATATCAGAATGGCTATACCAGCTTAATTCTTGGGTCCATTTGCTTGGAAAATCTTTTTCCAACCCTTTACTCTGATGTCTATCTTTGATGTCAAGGTGCGTTTCATGTACGCAGTAGAATGATGGCTCCTGTTTTCTTATCCATTCTGTTAGCCTGTGTCTTTTTATTGGAGAAGTGAGTCCATTGCTATTGAGAGATATTAATGACAAGTAGTTGTTAATTTCATTTATTTTGATGTTGTTGGTAGTGGCAGTAGTGTGTGTGTGTGTGTGTGTGTGTGTGTGTGTATGTATGTATGTATGTATGTATGTATGTTTCCCTTATTTTGGTTTTGTTGGTCTGGAGCTATTTATTTTCTTATGTGTATTTAACCTCCTTGTTTTGGAGTTTTCCTTCTGGTATCTTCTGTAGGGCTGGATTTGTGGATAGATATTATTTAAATTTGGTTTTGTCATGGAGTATCTTATTTTTTCCATTTATGGTGATTGAAAGTTTCACTGAGTATAGTAGTCTAGGCTGAAATCTGTGGTCTCTTAGAGTCTATAAGACATCTGTCCAGGCTCTACTAACCTTTAGAATCTCTTTTGAGAAGTCACATGTAATAGTAATAGGCCTGCCTTTACATGCCACTTGGCTTTTACCCCTTGCAGTTTTTAATATTTCTTTGTTGTGTAGATTTTGTGTTTTGATTATAGAGAGACTTCCTTTTCTGTTCCAATCTGTTTGGTGTCCTATAAGCTTCTTGTACATTGATTGGCACCTCTTTCTTTAGGTTAGGGGACTTTTCTTCTGTGATTTTGTTGAAAATATTTTCTGGGCTTTTGAGGTCAGAATCTTCTCCTTCTTTTATTCCTATTATTTTTAGGTTTGCACTTTTCATAATGTCCCAGATTTCCAGGATGTTTTGTGTCAGGAGCTTTTTAGAATTTAATGTTTTCTTCTATTATCATGTATATCGATTTCTTCTATTGTATCTTCTACATATGAGATTCTTTTTCCATCTCTTGAATTCTGTCGTTGATGCTGTGTCCCTGGTTCCTGTTGGCTTATCTAGATTTTCCTTCTCCAAGATTTCCTAGTTTGTGTTTTTTCTTTATTGTTTCTATTTCCATTTTCAAGTCTTGAACAGTTTTATTAATTTCCTTCAACTATTTGTGTTTTTCTGAATTTCTTTATGAGATTTATTTATTTCCTCTTTAAGGGTCTTATCATTTTCATAAGATTGAAATTAAGTCATTTTCTTGTGCTTCAGCTGTGTTGGAATATACAGGGCTTGCTGTAGTAGGATAGCTGGACTCTGGTGGTGTCATATTTCCCTGGCTGTTGTTGATTGTGTTCTTATGCTGGCCTCTAGTCATCTGAGTTTTGGGATTATTATAGGTTTAAGTATGATTTCTGACTTTATCTTTGTTAGATGGATATTTTTGGATGCTTTTCCTATTGGCTTCTGTTTCCTCTCTAGTCTTCTGGCCTGAGTGGCCTGGGGTTCTGGTGACTAGTGAGTCTTCAGGTCCCAGTAGGATGTCTCTGCTGGGGATTTTTGCAGCCTGAATAGTGTCTGGGTTTTTAGGTGTCAACATTGTCTCTGGTGTCCCAAGTACCTTCGTGGACTCTGGGATTCTGAGTACATGTTTGTTCTCTGGAATTTCTATTACAGCATGGCTGTCAGTAAATTAGAAGTCTTCTGGTGAAGTTGTAAGCCAAAATATGGTGCCTGAGGGAGGGGGTACTGTTGGGGGCTGTTGGGTATGTTTTAAAAAGTTTTAGAGTGCAGTGGGTGGTGTCTTACCTGAGGACCTGAGTATTGGCCTGGCCTCTGATAAAGCAGAAGTCTTCTATTGGATTTGTGGGCTAGAATAGCCCTGTTTTGAATTTTTAATATCATTAAGAATCCAGAAGAATTGGCCAAGTTTTCTATCTGCTGTAAACTATCCAGAGTATTTGGAGGCATATGACCCTTACATTAGAGGAATTCTCAAAACCTCATTTGTGTGATTAAATTGCAATCACACCCGACATACATGTACAAGAACTATGGTAATAAGAGAAGGGAATTAATTACAGCAATAACGATAATAATAATAATGTAATTATTAAATATGAGGGTAGTAATGTTGGAATTGGAAGTTGAAGAAATTAAAATTAAATTTCTCTTCTCAATTAAGAAGCAATATATTTATATTCCCTTAAAATATGAGAGAAAAATTCATTTCAATGAGCTTTCTTTCCCCTTGGCAGATTACTCATCAAAACTTGTTCAAGATTTCACAGATGATAATTTATTTTTTCCCAATCACAGTAGAGGAGTGGTTCTTTTTTTTTTTTTTTTTTTTTTTTGTTTTTCGAGACAGAGTTTCTCTGTGTAGCCCTGGCTGTCCTGGAACTCACTCTGTAGACCAGGCTGGCCTCGAACTCAGAAATCCGCCTGCCTCTGCCTCCCAAGTGCTGGATGAAAGGCGTGCGCCACCACCGCCCGGCTAGAGGAGTGGTTCTGATGCTTTGTTTAATTGGGAATCTGCCGAGTACTAACACTGAAGGTCCTTGTTCCCAATTGGTTCTTGATCAATCAATAAAGATGCCAGTGGCCAATAGTTGGGTAGAAAGAAAGAGGCAGGACTTCCAGGGTCCCCCAAGCTAAGAGAGAGGAGGAGTAGGAGGAGAATCAAGATTCTTGGGGGAGAGAGATGGAGCAGACTCAGAGCTACAGGGGAGGTCTTCCAAAATGTAGGTGGAAAGGAAAGCAGCCCATGGAAGGCCAGCCCAAAAGTGTCTTGGGCAGCAAGACCAACAGGGTTCAAAGAAATTAACCAGGCAACTAAGCTGAGCAGAGATTTAGAGGTGCTGAGCTAGGAGTAAAGAAAAGGGTATGCCAGCCATGAGAGGCTTAGAAGAGCCCAGCCATTGAGCTAGTAAGGCAGGTTAAAAAGACACACACACATTGAGCTAATGTGTGTGTAGATCTTTCACCCACAGATCTGAGATAGCTCCTGGGCAGGTGCATACTTGCAGAGAGCTCAAAGCAGTGTAGCAAAAACTACCTATTACAAACCACTTTAGGTTTCTTACCCAAAAAGAACTCTCTGGACCTTCAGTAGTGTGCCCTCAGGCACAATAAACTGTTGGGAAATAATTTCATAAACGAGTGAATATCAAAAATTATAAAACTCTCCCATGGAATCCTTGTGATCCAGTGTGGTGGTTTGAATATGCTTGGCCAGAGAATGGCACTATTAGCAGGTATGGCCTTGTTGGAGTAGGTGTGGTCTTGTTAGAGGAAATGTGTCACTGTGGTGTGGGCAATGAGACCCTCCTCCTAACCATGTGGGAGCCAGTCTTCTCCTATTGGCCTTTAGAGAAAGATATAGAATTCTCAGCTCCATCTCCAGTATTATGCCATGAGTCTCAATATGATGATACTTGTCTGAACCTCAGAATCTGTAAACTAGACCCAATTAAATATTGTCCCTTATAAGAGTTGCTTTTGTCATGGTGTCTGTTCACAACAATAAACCCTAACTAAGACATGCAGTATTTATTCTCCTTTTAAACAATGTACTTTTAACTATGTATACAAATATGTTGGGGTGGGTGAGGTGGGTGTGAGCATGGGCATGTGGGTGCCCACAAAATACATTGTATTCTCTGGAGCTATAGTTTACCCATAGTTGCAAGTCACTGGGCATGAGTACTGAGAATCAACTACAAGTACACACTCTTACCTGCTGAGCTATATCCAGCCCTTAAGTGATTTTTTAAATCCATTTTTAAATGTGTTGCCCTCAGATTTTTACCCCCTTTTTGTTTAATTTTTTATTAACTCAATAGAAGGATACATCAGGACAACTGAAAATATTTCACGGCTAACAAAGATGTCTTATATTTTTTAAAAGTCATAGATAGAAGCAAAATAAAACAATCCCAAACAGTTTGGCAAGAGTTCCAAATAGATGGCTCATGATAAACATGTAAGAGATTTTTATCCATAGCATGTAATCTGAAAATAGTTTTCAGGTCTCTACTGATCGACTCTGAATAAAAATCTTACTTTAGCTGACAAAAGAATGTTCATTGATGCTGCTCAAGCATTTCAACATAAAAATGGAACGGAGTCATTGACTACAGGTAGAAATGCACAAAATGATTCAAGATGAATACACCACTCTGAGGCTGCACATTCCCTCCACTTTTGCCTGCCAGATTGATTTCTGAATTGGGCACTCATGGATAAAAAGCAGGTGATCTGAAAATATTGTGTGTGGCTTTTAAAAGTCAGTGTCATGTAATGTCGTTCCTTTTGGCAAAATTTATGTTACATGGTATTAGACCATGGGCTGAGCTAAATGTAACATGATGTATTAAAAACCACACAACACAATTATAATATGTGTCAGAACAATGAATTGTTATATCAGATGTCTGTTCATCTGTAAACAGAATCATCGGTAAGTCATTGTCAGAAAGATTATGTGCTTTCAATGTGTGTATCCTATTGTCTAAAATGTATGCCCTTCAATACCTGCACCCTGCGACCTGTGGCTGGTTGAATGACATGTTCAGTATGTTTGCACAGTGAGAACACAGCATATTACAAAAGCCAAAATTGAAGGAATTTTGGTTTCATCGGTATCTTTACAGAGGAAAGAGGCAAGGCCATGGAGTGCCTGTGGCATCTGTAGCAGTTAGAAATCCTTTGGTGTGCAAGTGGTAGAAGTGTCACAGGCAGCACGGAGCCAAGTGAGAATGTTTTCCTCAAGTACAGTGACTAGAGGGGACTGGCTTCTGGTTTTGCTTCAACAAAGCAATGATAGCAGATTGGCATTTCAGAACTTTCCATGAGTGTTCTAAGCTCTGGTTGTTCCTTTATTGTCATAGAAAAAGACAGGGAAGAGGCAGTTCCTCCCTTTATCAAGAAATCCAAATTATTTCCAACAGCCAGCTATGGAGCTCTGACCACCCAGAATTGTGTGTCTGAGCACCTTCAGCTGCAGATTAAGTTGACGAAAGCAACGGAGGTAAGCAAGGAGAAACTCTATTGCATGTTGAGTGAGACAGTTACAAGTGCCTGATACAGACACAAGTGGCTATTGAAAAATAAAGCAAGGTGGGAAGATGTCTCAGTGGTTAGATTATTTCCTGTGATAGCTGGAGAAGTTCAGATCCCCAGAACCCATGTAAGTGCTGGATGGGTGTAGCAGCCCACTTGCAATTCCAGCTCTTAGTGATGTGTATCCTCAGAGCAAACTGGCTAGCTAAACTATCTAAAGCAGAGAGGGTCTGGGTTCAACTGAGAGACCTTGGCTCATGAACTTAGTGGAGATCAGTTGAAGATGACTCTGGATGTCTTCTTGAAACCACCGCAATCATGTTGCACTCACCCATACCAACATACATGCAAATTCTCTCTCTCTCTCTCTCTCTCTCTCTCTCTCTCTCTCTCTCTCTCTCTCTCACCACACACACACACACACAACACACACACACCACACACACACCACAAGAAGACAAAAGAGCAAAAGGCAAAGATGGGGATAATAATAAATGCATATGAGAAAAATTGATATCTGCTTCTATCTGACACAGCACACCAACTGGAATTCTGAATGGAATGTAAAACAGACGTCAAAGATGAAATATAAACACAGACTAAAGCATGGAATAACATCTTCAAGACCCAAGCTCCTAAGTAAAATTCATAAGTAGGACACAAGAGACAGAGACCAGAAATGAGAAAGTCGACTATTAAAAATTCTAAGTTGAAAATCAAAATCCTTTTCACCAACACACCCTGAATCAGGGAGCAAAAAGGCAAGGCACAGAGTTGAGTTATTTCTAGCTTTCTGGATGTTAAGAATAGTTCTCCTAGGAACATTCCTGGCCTTCTTTATGTCCTCTCATCCCCTGGTGTTTTTTTAATGTATGTAGACACACACACAGATCGAGTGAGTGCAGATTCTGAGAAGCCACAGCACCTGTGTAGATGTTGGCGAACAACTCTCTGGAGTTGGCTCTCACCCTCTGTTGGTTGAGGCAGAGTCTCTCCTGTATCTGTCCCTGTGCTTCACATTCCGGAGTAGTTTAGCCTGAGGTATGGGTGAGTCTCCTCTCTCCACCTTGTCAAGGAGTGCTGAGATTAAAAATGGGCAGTATCACAAACAGCTTCTATGTATGCTTCTAGGACTGAACTCTAATGGTCAAGCTTGGGTGCTTAGTACTTTTATCCCCTGAGCCTGCTCTGCTGAGCATAGATATTTGGAGATGAATTTGTAATTCATAGGTGTTGCATATATTTGACTTCAGTAGACATTGTCAAACAACTCCTCAAAGTAGTTGTGGAAAGGAGCACTGGGTTGAATACTCTATAATTTGTACATCTAACAAAGGGGCATACCAATCATATGTAAGAAACTCCGACTGCCAATGAGAAAGGGAGAATAAAAAATGAACAAAAGATATGAATAACGAATTTTCAAAAGAGGATATTGAGACAGGATACAGATAATGATGAGCTTAGCCTAGTCCACCATCCAGGAAATGCAACTTAAAACCAAAACAAAAGACTACCAGAACACGAGATGAAGATGGCAGACAAAGGAAGCGTTAGTGGAATTGTAGGACCATTAGAACTCCATCTTCGTGCTAATAAGAATGTAATTGGCACAATTGGAATGTAATTGACTATATGAACATAACCTGAAGAACTGTTTGGCAGGGTCTGTTGAAGCACACACTCTTCTCCTAAGTGTCCAGAACAAAATGTCTTCATCTTGTCATCAAAATGTCTACAATCATGTTTATGCAAGCACTATGCATAAAGTCAGAGGTGCCCCAAAAGCCAGCAGTAGATTGAGTCGTGATATACTCATGCACTGTAATTCTGCACAGCAATAGAAAAGGAGGAAAGAACACACATAGCACTTAGACGTGTCTCCCGTAATGTGGAGTGCAGATAGCAAGATACAAAGGTTACCTCCTGCATGGCTGCATGTGGTGGTTTGAATGAGCATGGCCACATAGGTTCATATATTTGAATGTTTGGGTCCCAGTTGGTGGACTATTTAGGAAGGATTGAGAGGTGTGGGCTTGTTGGAAGAGATGTTCATGGGGTGTGGGATTTGAAGTTTTCAAAAGCCCCCTCTGGGCTCAGTCTCACTTTCTTTGCCTGCTGTGTGTGGATCAGGTTGTAAGCTTGTAGCTACTGTTCCAGCGCCATGCCTGTTTGCCTGCTTCCATGCTTCCCACCACAATGGAAACGGACTTACTCAAACTGTAAGCAAGCCCTCAATTAAACGCTTTCTTTTATAAGTTGCCTTGGTTATGGTACTTCTTGACAGGAGTAGAACAGTAACAGAGACACTGAATTTCCATAGAATTTAAAAACAGGGAAACTAGTCTGTGATCTGGGGTGCAAAGTCAAGACCCTCCCATTTGGGATTGCAAGTTCCATTCTTCTTGAAGAAGAGAAATTATTGATTTTTAGCACTATGTGGCCAGGCACAATAGTCAAGACAATTTCAATATAGCTGTATACATTTGCTGGCCTGTAAATCTTAGAGCAGTGATTCCCAACCTTCAATACAGTTCTCTATGTTGTGCTGCCCCTCAGCCACAAAATTATTTTTGTCGCCACTTCATAACTGTAGTTTTGCTACGATCATGAACTGTAATGCAAATATCTGTGTTTTTCAATGCCAGTAATCACGATCTCTATTGTGATTAATAACTGTGATTGATGTTTATTATTAATGTTTATTATTAATAACCTGTGGAATCGCTGCTGTGTGGTAGGGTCTATGCCTCACATTCATCTCCTACGTCCTTTAGAATATATCTCCACCATGTCCTTGTCTCACCAGTGGTCAGAACCAGGTGTAGAATAGACCCTTGACATTCACTCAAAGCATCTGGAGAGGGGCTTTTGTTTGCTATATGGAGTATTGAGGTTTAGGGTCAAATTTGAACTGTAGAGTCAGTAGTTGAGAACCAGAGCCCTGCTCCTATGCCTACACTGAAGAAGCCTTATGTACTTTGGTCTAAGGAAAACTAGCAGGACATGAGGGTCATCTCAAGAAACAGTCAACATTATTTTTGCAATCATTTGAGTTCATCTCCAGTAGAGACATGGCTGAAGGGCTTTAGGTAAGCTTCCTCCATGGATTTCCCCTAGGGGGGAAAAACTGAGAAAATGTACACAAAATGAGAACCATTTAAAAAAAATCTAACTGCAAAAGTTAACTTCTCCCAAACACTATTTGTTATAACAGAGTCAACATGTCCATATTTATGGTGTGAGGGTTTCATATACCAGGAGGCAGTAATCCTTGTCCATCCTTCAGGCTGTCTGCTGTGGCTTGTACCCCCACCCCACCATTTTAGCTATTCTGGTCAAAGACCCGCACCTAATGGCTGGTAGACAAAGCTGTGTGATACCGTAAGCTGTCACCATGTCAGCCTGGTTATTGAGTTTCTCCCCTGTGCTAGAAGCTCTTTGATCAGTAGTGACATGTAGACATAAAATTTACAAGGTTTATGGGTAATTCTGGCCTCTTTGCACATTTCTTTCCTCCTCCCATCTATTTCTTTGCCTGCCTGTCTTTCTGTCTGTCTGTCCGTCCATCTGTCTGTCTGCCTATGTGGTATATACATATATATTTGTGCAAGTATGTATGAGTGCACTCTTCTGTGTAGGCACATATAGATGCCAAAAGTTGACTCTGGGTTTCTTCCTCTATTGCTTTCCATATTCTTTTTGAGATGGTGTCTCTCACTGAGCCTAGAGCTTCATGTTTTGGCCTGGCTGGCTGGCTATCGAGTTGGGGATCCTCCAGTCTGTACCATCTCCCCCATCCCAGCACTGGAGTTACAAGAACACACTGCCGCGCTTGGGTTCTGGGGATCTGAGCTCAGGTGCTGACACTCTTAGAGCATCACTTTGTCCTCTGAGCTGTCTCTGTAGCTGTCTGTCAGAGTAAGGCAGAGAGGAAGATGGGTGTATGTGAGGGTATTTTAGGTTGTCATTGTCATCATCTTGCTAGAGTGAGCAGTCTCTGTGACATATGGTTAAATGGAAACCAAACAGCTTTTCAAAGCAGCTTATTTATTTGTTGAAGAAATGTATATTGCCAAGCATAATGGCTCTTGCTTATAATCTCATCAACTCAGGAGGCTGAGGCAGGAGGATAGTGTATTCAAGGGCAGGCTGGGCAATGTAGCTGTACCTTGTCAAAAAGAAAAGAAAAAGAAGTAAAGGAGAAAGGCCTAGACCATTGTGCCTACTATGTGCCAGGCATGGCTACATGTTGGGATACAATGGCGAATAGGTTACCATGGTCTTTGTCAGATGAAATGATCAAACTCTAACTCAGTCCGATCTCATTGCTGTTGAGCACAAGCTCTATGTTCATATCATTCTGTGAGCACACTTCCTAATTTAGGACCTCTTCCCCAGATGTCTTATTCAACAAGCATTTATACGTGGCCTAATAAAACCAGCACTCAATTAAGCTCAGTGAAAACCTTATAAGGTTGGTATTAGTACCATCTTCTGTATTTGCAGATAAAGACACTAGCCAAGAGATGGTTGAATAATTTTTTCAGTGTTGTAGTTAGTGAAAAGAGGAGTTGGGACTTGACCCAGCTTGGTCTGGTTCCCAAACACATATCCTTAACTAAGACTATGAGCTCACAAAATTGGGACAAGGCCATCTAATTCCCTACTGCTGCCACACTCTACGTTGCTACCTTACAGCCACCCAAATGTGATGTACAGTATACAGACAGATAAATACAAACTGTCCTGGAGAGCCTGGAACTGGATACATGAAGCAGCAGCAGCAACAATGGCCTTTTGGCTGCTGAATTAGTTACATACATTAGTTAGTGGTTTCCAGTTAAGGCATAGACAAAAACTAAAACAAAGAGATAAGGGGCAAAGACAGTCCAAAGTTGAAAGAGTGGTGTGTGTGTGTGTGCGTGTGCGTGTGTGTGTAAAAGAAATTCCTGCCAACTAGCACAAAACTGAGCTTGGAATGTCTGAAAATCTGGACAAAAAGGAAAATGTAGTGAGTCGAATGATTTTACCTGTGGTGGCTAAAAGGGCCTGGGCAGGGCAGAAGGCCGGGCACAGTAACTCTGGGATGTGGTTTGCAGTTTCTATTACCTTCACAGTATTTTGCGTTGGTGACTCTGCTGCTGCATGTTTGTCCCCTCCTCTGTATTTCACAGCTCTGCTCTGTCACTTGGGATTGTAGTTCAGTGTGCCAGCCAGCTAGAGACATGTATTTATTGAATTTAGCACCTGCTGTGTCCATCACACAGATGGAGGTTTAAGAGAAAGGTTTATAAAAGACAAGATTCTTGCCTCTAAACATGCTTATAGCGCAGCTAAAGGGGTGGGCACAGCCCTTGTAAAGAACTCAAACCAAATTGTTTTCAAACAAATATACATGTAATACAAATTACCAATGTATCCCTGGAGGACTGCAGGCAGGAGTCAGTCAGCACTGGAAGTCTTTCCATGGAGCTAGGTTTTGATTCTGGATTTACACCTGCGGTTCTGTACTGACAAGACTGAAGGATGCTCCAGAGCCAGCCATGAAGATGAACTGAACTAAGGGTCAGGAAAGGTAAAGACCACCAAGTGAAGGACAGAATCAAGAAATAAGGACACAAGCGGGGGCATGCCTCAATTCCTCGGGGGTTATAGGGGTGCTTCAACAGGAAGTGCACAGTGCAGGGTGCCTTGTTTTATGTAAATTGGATCTTGGAAAATATAGTGGAGTCAAAAGTTGTCCAGGGTCTGCTGTGTTTAGGCATGTGCCAGATGCTTCCCTCTACATACATGTCTGTGACGTAAGGTAGGCATTATTTCCTATGGGTCTTCAGGGAGGTTGAGTGCCGGGGTCCTATGTTCGCTAAAGCATGGAACTCCATGTGTGAGATAGGTTGCTTGACTTGTACACCCACACCTTTGTGTACCACATACATTTTTTAAAAATGTTAAATATTTAAGATACACTAGTGGTAGTGATTATTTGGTGTGCCATACAAAAATGATCTTCGGTAACCACACCCTTGCTCTCAAATGACTGAGTTCATTAAGCATGTAGCCAGAAAAAGGAAAAAGGAGATGAACAAATAAATAGCAGGGAGCAAATAGATGACATCATTGACCCAGGTTCTTACAACACCCGGCTCAAAGGACTGGAAAAGGCCTACCGGAGTTCCCCAGTGAGAGATTCCCAGTGTGCTCTCTCTGTGGATGGGATTCTGCCATTTTGTTGCCAACTTAGGCATGTGTTTACACAGCTTAAGAAAACAAAAACCAAACGTTTATTTCGTATGCCTCTGTGCATGTTTGCAAGCCACTGCGAATTTATGGAAGTCAAAGGACAATTTGCAAGAGTTGGTTCTTACAGTCTACCGCTTTGAGTCCTGCAGATTGGACTCAGGCCATCAGGCTTGGCAGAAATGGCTGTTCCCCTCTAGGCCAAGTAGGTGCGATGCTGTACTGTTCTCTCCTGTCACAGGGTTTAGGGAGCCAGTATGTCTCAGGACAAGGGGTCTTGCTGGACACTTGAAACAAATTTGCTAAAACGTAGGATAAGAGAAACCTCCTTATCCCCAGAGTCCTCTCTCCACAAACTCAAACATCACATGACAGTTTACATAAATAACACTCTACAAACATTTTGGGGGAGAGAGGGAAGGGACTCTGTGTGTTGGGGGAACCAGAAGGGGGGAGATTGATTGGGATGTAAAAAAAATTAAATTAAAATAAAGATTTCTTTTGACTGCCTGCATTATGGTATTTTATTTCATCAAATACAGATCTCTTTCTCCATTTGACAACAGATAGTGAAAACCAAAATTATTCTTGTTAACAGTTTCTAGGTCAGTCACACTGTCCATTAAGCAGCTAATCCTGCCCACTTTCTCAGGAACAGAAAGTTTCTTAACTCGGACTATGGAACTGAAAAAAATAAAAGTGCAGCTTGTGTATAAATCTTGTCCAAGGGAGAAACAGCTGGTAGGGGACTTTGTGAGTCTTCACTTCTAGGTAGCTGCAGCCTAGACGCAAAGATTGCAGGTAAGAGTTGGTAAGCGAGGCAGGGGCGGGCTCGCCAGTTGCGCATGCGCGCATTCTCGGAACCACGCCCACTCCACTGCTCCTTGTGCGCCGGCGCGCCGCGGAGTCCCGCCTCTCCTTCCTGCGGCGCCTTGGGGACCATGGCCGATCCTCGCGTGAGGCAGATCAAGATCAAGACCGGAGTGGTGAAGCGGTAAGGGACGGCAGGCGGCTCCGTGGCTTACGCCTGTTCTCTCCTCACCGCCGGGAAAGCCGGGCGGAGCGTAGGCCCGATGCGGGCGCGGCTTCCAGGCCTTGGCGGGCGGGATGCGAGGGGCCGCACACGCCTGGGCTGCTGCTGGCAGGGAGCCGCCCTCGGCGCTGGCCAGGCCGCCCTCGGTG
This sequence comes from Mastomys natalensis, assembly GCA_021653895.1. NCBI lineage: Eukaryota > Metazoa > Chordata > Mammalia > Rodentia > Muridae > Mastomys > Mastomys natalensis. Next base: position 157,274 of record JAJTUV010001057.1, read on the forward strand.
TGGGGTTCGGGGCGACCTCGGCGCTGGCCTGGTCACTCTCCGTGTGGGGCTCGGAGCCATCCTTCGCGTCCGCGGGCCGGGAGGAGGAGGGCGGCCTGTGCCTGATTGGCCTCGGCCTGTGCGCGCCGGGCGTCGGCTCGCTGAACTTTGCAGTAGGGAGGCGGAGTCCACCCTGGCCTGGCCTCAGGTGTACTGGACAGCGCTCCAGTTTAAGGGACGCTGAGATCCCGGGCCTCACCCAGAAAACACAGTGGTGGGCCCCTGTCCTCTGACATGGCTCACTTCCAGACTTTGGGAACTGGGGCGTGAACTTGAGCACCTCTGCAAACTTCTCCAAAGCTCGCCCCAGAGCAGTGGGATGCCGCTTTCCTTGAGTAGGCCAGGCCAGTCTTGTGATTTGCTGACTCGTGACTACTTGTACATAGTTAAGTGCTCATTAGAACTAGTTTTGTTCAGACCCAAGATGATCAAACTGAAGCATTCCAAGGGACAAGATACACAGCCTCCTTACAAAGCAGATTATTCTGCAGTGGGAATAGCTTTTTCCTGTTGACCCATCTCTCTCCCGTTTATTGATATTTCATCAGAGGGAGGTCAACCCGTAGAGGTGAATCACTTTTTGAGATACCGCCCCCAAGTTTTAGTATTTTGATGGTACTTTGGAAGCTTTTATTACAAAGACAGCTAGGAGATAGTATCAGTGGGGGGAAATGGACAGTCGGTTCTGAGTTGTGCCTGACTTCAAGACATCTTGGTTCTGCCATCGATTTTATGTATTCTGGAACATATCAACGTTGCACTGTGCCTCTTTAACTGAATTTGGAAGATACAGTCCAAATTCTCCCGGCATTCAGTGGAAGAAATGTCTGCTTTGTTGTTTGATACAGAGTGTGTCAAGTAAATATGATACAGTATAAACGTTTTGCTCAGGAAAATATTTAATGTAGTTTTCAGAATGTGACTGAAGTCACACTTCAGATTAGTAGCAGAGCAAGCAAATGAAACAGGGTTCCTGATTACAGCTGGGACGCTGTGCTAGAGCAGACTTTGTGATAACAGGAGGAGAATATGAGATCTATAACACAAAATCCAAATGATTACACACTGTCCCTTAGCCCACAGTTCTGGTCTCTTTTGCCAGACTTTTTTTTGGCTGTGTCATTTGTCTATTTTGCAGAAAAGAACTTGGATGTATAAGAGGCTGCTTTAAAGTAGATATCATAAGAAATGATTTCTAATGTTTTCCTGTTATAGCCCAGCAATACATATGATAGAGAAACATCCTGCAAGTAATTAAGAACTAACTAATTCACAAATTCTCAGATTTGTGAAACTGCCTGGAAGTAGATAGAGTTTTGTTTGCAGACTAATAGGACATTGTCAATGTTTACTTTGGGTATTCATATTTCAATAAATTAATAATTTTCATGAAACTCATAATTTACTATATCTCAAATTGCTTATTAAGTGAATGAATGTATATCATACATTTCCTTCCTGGCCCTTCTGTTGACATTTAAGTGTAGCATTTCTTCTTACAATACTGTAAAACAGGGACACTTTTAAACTTAAAATGTATATTTCACTTGTTGATTGCTCGCATTTTATCTTGCTGTAGAATGTCTACATCCACAAATATTACTTCCTTATTTTTTCCCGAAAACTTATTTTACTATGATTCTACCTTCTATGTTAATAAACTGAGGCGGAATTCTACATTTTCTCTCGCCAAAGGAGAGCATAAATGAGGCAGATGTTAATTGTTGGGGAAGGATGATTATGGGCCTTCTGTGTATATTTACATTTTTATAATGAAAAGAGCTTAAAGGATATGCTGTTTTTCCCTTTTCCAAATTTAGTTTCAAAGACTTCTTAGTTTCCTGATTGAAGAATGCTCTTGGTTTTATGAAAGGGATTCTGCTCATTGGGGTATTTTATAAAAATTGCTATTATTTATTTTTATTTATTTATTTATTTGCTCTGTGTGTGGGGTCATGCTTATGCCACAGCGCAGGTGTGGACATCAGGATTTGCTCTGTGTGTGGGGTCATGCTTATGCCACAGCGCAGGTGTGGACATCAGGATTTGCTCTGTGTGTGGGGTCATGCTTATGCCACAGCGCAGGTGTGGACATCAGGACAGTTTTCCTGGGCATTAGGAGGTTTTGTTTGTTTGTTTTTTAAAGATTAGTTTCAAGACCAGCTTCTCTTCTCGACTGTTTTTCATTTTCTGTAATTCCATTTCTCTTCAGAAGTCACAAGCTTTATTTTAGAAGAAATGGTAACCCCTGGTCATTTATAACTCCTGGTCAGTGAGTTTTTCCTCAGAGTTTAGAGCCACTGGTTACTGTAGGGTTTTGTTCTAGAGTTCATTGGATACGTTAGTCTGAAGTTACTCAGCTACAGCAGTTGTGATGCAGAAGTCCCCAGTTGTGGAATTAGGATGGAATCTGAACAGAGATTGAGAGTTAAACGTATGGAAATGGGCAGTTAAATAGATGGTGGTTGCCATAGGGAGATAATGCAGGGAGGACAAGATGGCCGTCTGCTTGTTCTGGTAAAATGGTGAAAGCAGTCTAACGTGAGATAACCCAGACTGTATTTTAAATGGAAGTAAAAGTGAGTTTCAGAGTAAGTACCTTAGCTGGTGTCTTAGTTCCTGTTCTGTTGCTGTGAATAGATACCCTGACCAAGGCACCTTCAAAAAAGCTTTTAATTGGGGATTTGTTTACAGTTTCAGAGGGTGAGTCCTTGACTGTCATGGTGGGAACAAGGCAGTAGTTAGACAGGCATAGCACTAGAGCAGTAGCTGAGAGCTTAAGTCTTATTTCAGGTTAGAGGCTGAGAGTACCAGAGAGACTGGGTCTACTGTGTGCTTTGGACACCTAAGAGCTTACCCTCAGTGTCACATCCCCTCATACAAGGCCCCAAACACTCCACCAAGCACTCGGATATGTGTTCCTATAGGGGTAGTTGTCATTCAAACCACCACAGGTGGAAGATAAGCACCACAGTGCCCCACCCAGGGAAATCTTACCTTATCCATTAACAGCCAGAGGAGGGAATAGATGACTAGGAACCAGGAGAGTCCACTTACGACTACAGGACAGCAGTGAGGCTGGCCTGGTGTGGAGCCTCTGAGAGAGTATGCCCTCTCAGTCACAAGGGTTTCTTTTTCTTTTTAGGGTTAATTCAGGCTGTGGAAATAGACTTGCATATTAGATATGAGTAGCTACATGACATTTCTCTGAGTGATCAACTTTGCTAACATGTGACCCAGTGTAATCTGGAAAATCCGAAATTCAATATTACAGATGTTCAACTGGTAAGGTTTATATAAACATTCCAATATCTGAAAAACTTTGGTTTGAAGCATGTTTGGTCCCTAGCATTAAGTGGTACTTGGACAACAGTGGGCATTGTTGGTAGATTTGGTCTGTGTCTTAGTTACTATGTGTTGCTCTGATAGTTGCAGCTGATATGATTAGTTACTTAGTATTGCTATGGTAAACACCACTACCAAAATCAACTTGAGTAGGACAGGATTTATTTCATCTTCCAGGTAACAACAGCCCATCACAGTGGGAAGCCAAGGCAGTTACTTGGCTAAGAACTTGAGGCAGGAACTGAGGCAGATGCCATGGCGGAGTGCTGCTCACTGGTTTGCTTCCCATGGCTGGTTCTGTCTGCTTTCATATACAGTACAGGACCACCTGTCCAGAGGTGGCACTGCCCTGGGCTTGGTGTTCTCATGGCTAACCATGAAAGTACCTACAGGTCAGTCTGATGGAGGCAGTTTCTTAATTGAGTTTCCCTTTTCCTGGGTGATTCTAATATGTCAAGTTGATAAAATCTAGTTAGCATAGTCTGGCTGGCTCTTTTTAAAAGATTTAGATTTTTTTATTTTCTATTTTTATTTTTTGCAGGTTACTAGATTTATAGGTATCTGTGATGTGTCACAGCTAATCTGACCAACCTTGCAGGGAATGATCAAATAATATTCCTAGCTTTTGTCTCAGTGCAAATCTGGGAAATTACTAACATCTGTCTGGTATCTGTCCATTGATACATAGGTGGTATCTGTTGTCCTAATTCTCTTGGACAGGAGTTTCCTAGGATGTGGAACATTCTCTGTTAAAACTGGTGACATCTCAGGTAAACTAGGTTGATTAGTCATCTTCTCTGTGCCTAGCTCCCATATCTCTACTTTGTATATGCTGTAATTTATTTGGAGGCTGTTAGTGGTACACTTACATATTATCAATCTTTGTACATTGGGCCTTAATTTAAAATGTGTGATATAAATACACATCCTTGCCATAGTAGTTTTTTTCTACATTAATTGTTAGAAAGTATTTTCATTAAAGTAGAGAAAAATTTGAACTTGTTTTATTGACTCTGTGTCAAGGTGTGGTATTTTAGCTAAACAACTTTGTCTTTTCCATATTTTCAAGTAGGATTTGTGTTTACAAAATAAGTTTGTTATTAGATATGTCATAAATTCCAGAGATTCTACAAGGAAAAATGTTTTAATCCATGTAATATAAAAAGTGACTTACAACTTTAAAGTCAGCTTTTAGTGAAACCTGATGTACTCGGCCTCTGTTGGGTGAACTAATTGATTAAAAATACCTTCTTAAGTATATCTTTTTATAGCCATTTTACATTGATAATAGCATAAAATCCAGTGTGAACAAAGAATGCTGCGGTATTGGAAGTCTCACTGACACTGCCCCATGGCTTTCCTCTGATTAAATGAAAGTGACACCAGTGGGTTAGAAGGAGACTTGGACAGTTCGCACTGCATTGTGCTGCTTTAGCCTTAACAGTGTCTTAACACTCTTGGTTAAATGGAGCCGACACACCATAATTACAGAGCTGCAGGCCTTGATACAGAATTTTTCATCAAGACCCTGTGGGGACATTATATTGATTTTATTTTTCCCTTAATAAAGCCCTGTTCCCAAACTGTGCCATCTTCCAGAGTTTGTATATACCTCCATTCTTGGTTGTCTATATGCATACACACATTACATAGGAACTAGAATCAAAATGTAAGTAAAATCTTTATTTAGTTTAATATATAATGGAGTAGCATAAAAGTGAAAAATATACATAAGCCCTGGCTTCTGGTGCAGTTCTCATAGTTAATGGCAGGTGAAGTGTGCTGGGGACTGAGGGAGAGGTTGAGGAACTGTGGGAAAACGCCTGTAAGCCTCACTAGCTCTCCTTTCCCTTTTTGTTCTCTTCTACTTTGCTTTGAGTCAGTCAATCAGAATGGTCAGTGTCTTATTTTAAGATTTACCTTTGAACTTTAGCCTCGTCTGGAAGCTTTGTGATGAGTTCTCCAGTGTCCTAGTTAGAGGCAGTGTCAAAGTGGAATGAAGGTGATCAGCTCCTCACCTCGACTCCCAGCTGCTTGGCAAGCAGGAGCTATGTGACCTGCACCTTATGTCTCTGTAAGCTGGAAAGGGAAAAGCCAAGGCCACTCACGATTTTCCCAGCACAGAATATGTTCTGCAAATTGGGCTGGGATATGAAGGCTCTTTTACTCTCTCTCTTGCTTGCTCAGCCCCCTCCCCCATTTGTATCTGTGCTCAGGGTGTGTGTGTGTGTGTGTGTGTACATATACATATATATACACATAGATATATATGTATCTATGTGTATATATATGGAGAGAGAGAGGGAGTCGGAGTCTATGTTTACATTGTACATATTATTTGGTAGAAATCTTGAGATTCTATAGTAAGGTTATAAAATTATGCTAATAGAACATTTCTAGAATATAGACTAGAAAATAGAATATAGATGCTTAAATGTATGACCTTTCTATTCTGGTTTGTCATTTCTAACAATACATTTATAGAACATCATAGAGCTTTGTTAGGATGTTGTTATGTACCTACAGAATTCTGATTTTTTTTTTTTTTTTTTTTTTTTTTGGTATTTTTGTCATGGATTTGGCTGATTCTCTGAATTTCTTACTGTCTTTGAAATATCTGGTATGGTATTAAAACCAAATACTCAGTGAAAGCTCTTTGCTGTGGACAAATGAGTATAATTTCTCTGTAATCCTTTTGAACTTGATTTAATCAGCAATTGAAAGCCACTGAACAATGGTATTACTGCATAATAATTGTTCCAGTTATTTCTGCTGATGGAGTTAAGCGGACAGAACCCCAGATTCCACTCACCACATATCACATCTATGACCCTAGGAAAGATACTTAGTCTTTGGAAGCCCTATTTTCCTTAGCTGAAAAAGGGACTTGGTAGTCGTATCTTTTTCATATTGATATTAGGAAACATGAGTAAGGTAACTATGCCAGTCACCTAGCTCAAATGCCTGATGGGTATCAAAGGTTCGGTGTATTTCAACTGCTACCATTCACATCTGTCTTGGTGTGTGCTGCTGTAACACAACAGTGTGAGATTTGGCAATTTACAAGTAATAGAAATGTATTTTTCACAGATGTAAGGCCCCAGAGTCTCCTTTGTGACACCAAAGTGGTACCTTGAGCACTGTGACAAAAGGACGAGGAAGGGTCCAGCCCTGTGTGAAGCACTTTGTAAGCCCCTGATCAACTTCTAAAGGCCTCACTTCTTAGCATGCATTGGTGATTATTTCAACAGAAAGTTAGAAAGGCCACAAGCAAGTCATAGCAAGACACAGACACTGAGGAGGACTTAGGAGGAATGGCTGTGGATCCCAGGACAGAACCTAGAATTTGATTATTTTTTTTTAAATTGTGATAAAATCTTGGATTTTACTTGTCCAATGTCTGACCGGTTTTGGAGAGGGAAAGAGTGTGAGACTTGAATGATTGAGTAGTTTCTACAAATGTGGTGGTGGTGTTCTGTTAATTGCTGAGGTGGTAATTCTCTGGTTCCAAACCCCAGCAAAACCTTTCTTCTTCTTTTTTAATTTATATAGAAAAATACCTTGTTTTCATATCATTAATTCCCCCAAATCCATTGTGGTTTACAATTGTAAAAAAAAAAAAAAGGTATCTTTATACTTTTTCTAATTTTTATTTATTATTGTGTATGTATCCATGTATTTGTGTATGTTGGGGGAGGAGAGCACAGGAGAACTTTATGAAGTCATTTTGTTCCTTCCACTTATATGAGGGTTCCAGGAATCTAACTCAGGTCAGCAAACTTACTTGGCAAGCACCTTTACTCGTTGTATTATCTTGCCCTGTTCCTATAGTTTTAATGCTAGATTAGATTAGTTATGGATTCTCCTCAGTGTTTTGTTTTTAACTGAATCCTCTGGTTGTTGAGAGACCTGTGCCAAAGAAGTATTTTATGGGTCTCTTAATGTACACCCATGTGTTCATGTTCTAACCTGGCCCATTACAAACCGTGGTAAAGGATAGTGATGAAGCAAATAGACATTAGTGTAACAGTGAATATTCTCAGTCTCTAAATACTACTGCTATACTTCAGTGAAAAGTTATTCTCTGAATCAACCGTACTGTACTCTATAAAACCTTTGAAGCCCGTAAGTCCACTGAAGTGCATTTAAACTTAATACAGTAGTATAATTTTGATATCTAATGTTAAATTCTAAGGGTTCTGCATTATGTTAAAAATATAATAAAGAATTTTTTAAGGCTGAGAAGTTCCTATCTTTATAGTAGTCAAAGAGATAGTATTTAATGGCTTTCATAAAATAGGTGTGTTATTTGCTAGCTTGGTTAAGATGTGGTAGAAACTAGAAAAGGTTCATGTGACAGGGTTCCAGCTCAACAGTCTGGAACTATTTACTTTATAACTAAAAGTAGGAGACTTAGAAATGGAAGATAAGAGAGAAACAGTGGCTGTAACAAACAATCTTCAATATGTGTTCTTCAAGATGGCATGATAAAACATTCCATATCAGGGCTTTAATTAAAAACTAGTAACTTTAAACATTGTTTTAATGTTATAAATAAATGCCAACCTATTATCTTAGGGTTTTACTGCTATGAACAGACACCATGACCAAGGCAACTCTTATAAGGACAACATTTAATTGGGGCTGGCTTACAGGTTTAGAACTTCAGTCCATTATCTTCAAGGTGGGAGCATGGCAGCATCCAGGCAGGCATGGTGCAGGAGGAGGTGAGAGTTCCACATCTTCACCTGGAGGCTACTAGGAAAATACTGATGTCCAGGTAGCTAGGACAAGAGTCTTAAAGCCCACGCGCCACAAAGACACACCTACTCCAACAGGGCCACACCTCCTAATAGTGCTACTCCCTGAGCCAAGCATATACAGACCATCACATCTGTTATAGAAAAATTTAAACTATTTTTAAGAAAACAGTTTTGAAACAGTTTTGTAGTTTTATGTAATTAGAACACTGTCTCAACTATCTCGGAATCTAGTTGAATGAGGATTGTGTCTGTGAGTTTATGTTTGTATTTACCTGCCTGTTGCTAAGTTTCCTTTATAAATAGGCTCATTCTTCCAGGTTTTTTTTTTTTTTTTTTAAATGAGGTTAGACAGATTGTTCAGTTGACAAAGTTCCTTCTCTGCAAGGCTGAGGACCTGTGCGTAGACTCCAGCATCAATGAAAAAAGCCGGTGCAGCTCCATGTGCCTGAAATCCCAGTGCTGGGGAGGTGGAGACAGCAGAGTACCTGAGGCTTGCTGGCCAGTCAGTATACTAAAACTTGAACTGCAGATTCAGTGAGAGATGGTGTCTCAAAAAGATAGGTCGAGAGTTCTAGAAGACACCTAACATCAACATGTGACCTCCACATACATGCACCCACACATGCACATTGATGCACACACACACACACAATTTTTAATCTTTTTGTCACATCATATACATACCTATTATGGAGCACAGTTGCATATATAATAATTTATGTGTCTATCACCTTAAATATCATTTATTCAGGGAGCTTTCAAAATCTGAGTTTAAATATGTCATTAAATGTTCTCATAGGTTGTTACTTTTCAAAGTTTTAAGTGATATATATGTGAAAATTGTCCACACTAATTGTGTACCAGCTACTGTTTGAATACATGTATATATTGCATAATGTTTACATCAGGGTTTGTCGTGCCTTCTCTGAGCCTCTTGAGATGTACGTGTATCATTGCCATCTGTAGTCATTCTGCTGAGCAGTAGCACTCGACAGACTGCTCACGCCTGTGTCCTGAGACTTAGCACCCGTTGCCACAGATTGTTACTGCTGTTTTCCAAGCATAGGAGTAGTAGGATTAGGGCTGGTGAGATGGCAGTGACAGAGTGAGAGAGACACCGGGTCTCTGTGTGACAGAGAATTTCAGGTTCCAGAGGCAGTGTCCCATTCCTCAGAATGCTGGTCATAAGCCAGAGCAGAGATTTTCAGTGTTGTGACAATTCCCTGGAGTCCCTGAGCCTTTCCTGTAAAGTAGAGGTTATGTGTATAAAAGTGCTAGGACAAAGTTCGCCTTTTTCAGAATCACATTCAAGTGGGAGTGGGTGGGGAGGGCATGTGTTTGTTTTCCTCAGATACCGTCCATCTTAGACTGCTGCCTAGGCTCAGGTTTAGCTGTGTTGGTTGCCTGTGAGCACCTGAGACCTACCCAGTTTTTTCCACTTGGGTTTTGGGGGGTTGAACTCAGGTTCTCAAGCAAGCACTTGACTGTCTGAGCCATCTCTGCAGCCTCCTTTTTTTTGTTCATTTGATCATGGTGATCGTACCATGAGTTTTCCCAGGGGCTATGCAATATTACAACAGATTGAATGTAGGAAAGGTATGAGAATCCAGCTACTTCTGTTAATTTAGACAAAGATGCAAAAATGTAAAATGCTACCATTTTCACTATTTGCTTTGAAAAAACTAGAATTGCTTTTTATAAAATTGGTTATTTTAACATCATGGTATCTTGTTTACTTATGAGTAATGTATGCATGTGTGGTGTATGCTTTTGTGTACATGTAAGTGTGTTTGTAGGATGTCAGGTATCTGCTCTGTCACTCTCTATTTTATTCCTTTGAAGGAGGGTTTCACTTGACCCCTCAGCTCGTTGGGTTTTGGCTAGGTTGGCTGGCCAGTAGGCCCCTCTGATCTTCTGTCTTTCGTCGTTTCCCACCCAGCACTGGAGTATAGATGTATGCTGGGTAGCTATCGGGCATGGAAACTCAGGCCCTCATGCTTCTGTAGAGACTACTTTTACCCACTGTGTCTTCTAAACAGTCTTTTTTGTGGGGTGGGAAGGGTAAATAAGTGAATTAAATATAATTTTTCCTAATTTTAAAAATGAATGCCAAAATATTTATGTTTTCTGTTTCAATTTCTGATACATTCATTACTAACAGATTTATATAAACCACACCTCTTTGTGGTCCTCAGTAATCTTTTTAATGTAAAAATATTTTGAAATGTAAGAATTTGAGAGTCATTGCGCTGAGTAAGCAGTTATCACCTGGAGGTCAACCCTTGTGATTCTAATCAGTGAAGTTTGGGCCAATGCTGAGGAGTTTTAGATCTTACAAGTCCTGTGGAATTTCTTTTCATGTGTTCCTTTTAAAAAGCATTGTACAGTTTTGTGAATTCTGATTGCTCAAGACAATTCTTCATGTTTACAGTATCTTTACCATACTTTCTAGTATGAAGGCACGAAGTATTTTAACCTTGAACGATTGATGTGTGAGCATGTATAAAGCCAAGATACATGTAAGGGCAACCAACATGCTCATTCAAATTGAGACTTTTTTTTTCAACATTTCCATTGTGTGTGTGCCTGCACATGTTACAGTGCATAGTGAAGGTCAGGAGATAGCTGTCAAGGGTCAGTTCTCTCCTTCCAGTCTGTTGGTTCCAGGACTGGACTTAGGTCATCAGGCTTGGCAGCAAGCTCCCTCACCCACTGAGCCATCTCATGGGCCTGAAACAGAATTTAATTTGAAATGACTAGAAGTGATTCTTGAGAAATAGGAAAAACAGAAAGTTTCAAAATGTCTTTTGTTGTTGTTAATTTGAAGTATTATTTAACAATATTAATAACACAAACCCACCGAACAAAAATAATAACTAATTTTGTGCTACTCCTCCACCTGAAATAACCATTTTTAGTCTTATGCTTATTATCTTGCTTTTTTGTTTACTCTATCATTTGTATCTTGCTAAAATAGATATTAAGTTCTAGGTCTGTTTTTTTGTTTTTGTTTTTAACTTGGTAAGAAGGGCATCTTTAGGGACTTATTTTTCACTCTGTGTTTGTTAGTAGATAAAGGTGTAGTTTTTGCAGATGGACACAGTGTATTTGTTTTGTGGTTGTATACTATTCCATTGTGTCTACTATGGCTCATCCACTTTTGTACAGGTGAGTATTTGGGTTACTAACAGCATTTCTGTTAATCTGTTTATCTCAGTCCTGTCTCAAGATGACAGTTCTTTCTTGAGTGTACACCTAGGAGTAGGATTGTTGGGTCCTAGAGTATTGAACTTTCCATTCTGTATAAATGCTGTCTTAGCTTGAGCCACTCTGAAGGGCCACAGACGGGTAGCCTAAAACAACAGAAACTTATTTCTTACAGTTGTGGAGGTTGGAGTTGGAGATCTGGCACCCAGTATGGTTGGGTTCTAGACTCTTCTTAAGTTGTTGGCCGTAGTGAGAAGGGTCCCCAGGGTTCCATGTTATTTCTTGTAGGGCACTAATATTATTTGTAAAGTCTCAGTCTTCATGACAATTTTATCTACTAAAGACCACGAATCCTGATGCTATTACATTAAGTATAGAGTTTCTGGAGATGTACCAAGCTTTTCTAACAGAGCGATGTTTACACTCCCAGCTTCATGGTGAGAGGTCTTTCCATTAACCCATGGTCTCTCTGATTCTTGATACGCTCTTTAATTTTAGTTTTCATTTTGGAAGAAAAGTATTTTAATTCTCTTTCTAAATAAATATCTCTAGCATCCTCATAGTCTCACTTCTGGTTATCTGCCTCTGTGGACAATGATGTGTATACGTAGGCAGCCCAGGCTGCTCTGATAGAAATGTGTCCTGGGAAGAGGCCGCTCCAACCATTTCCACGACTGTGTGTTCAGTGTGGGCTGCCTTTGGGTTGAAGGAAGTGTGTAGATGGATCCTGGAAGCTGCCCTGGCACCAGATTGGTTGGAATTAGATTCTTTTTCTTATTGTTATGTTAGTTCTGATCTATGGTTCCTTAATCATTAAGACTGGCACAGCATTTACAGGGAAAGACTAGGTTCTTCTCCTTGTCCTCCTCTTTTTCCTCCTCCTCTTCCTGTTTTTATTTTTAATATTATTTTGTTTCTGTTTTGAGACAGGGTTTCTCTGTGTAGCCCTGACTGTCCTGGAACTCACTCTGTAGAATAGACTGGCCTTGAACTCATAGAGATCTGATTGGCTCTGCCTCCAGAGTGCTGGGATTAAAGGTGTGAGCCACTACTGCCTGGCAAGACTGAATATTTATTTATGCACGATGTTTAATCTTTTTAACCCAATACATCCGATGCTGTCACTGTTACTGCTGGTGTACCCTTACGCTTCTCTACCTGTCCCAATCTCATTGTCACCACCATTAGGAGCAAGCTGTTTATTTCCATTTGTTTATATCTGTTTGGGTGTTCCATTGGAATTAGGAAATAATGTAGGTCTCATATTTGATGTGTTTCTTTCCTGTATTTTTATTAACATTTTAAAATGATCCTAGCATTTCTAGTAGAAGATTAAACAGAAACCATCTGGTGTTAACTGCAGGGTGGATGCTGTGGTTGAAGCTTTGGATTAATGCTGCAGGCATTGGTATTGGAATGGAGCAGCACACTTGTTAGTAGAAAAGCTAAAGAATGATGTATGCTGTTTCCAAGCAGATAGGCATCACCACTTAGTAATTTTCAGGCAATTTTCCCACCAGCCACTTTCTTGAACATCCAGACAATGAGGCTGCCTTTAGGAGGTGGTCAGAAGCTCAAGGAATGCCTACTGCTCCTAGACCGTCTTCCAGCCTTAGATCCCATTTGCCCAATAGCAGATGGCTTATTTGGGAAAAGTAGCAGGCATCCCTATCACAACTGACTCCTGGGAGGGAAGAACTACTCTTCTTCCCTAGCTTTATATTTTAGTCTGTTGTTAAATCACCTGCTCATTTCCATAAGTGAACTGTGGAACATTTAAAAACTATTATCTTACCACTCAACTTTGCCTTTGTTCATTTGTAAAAAGAATAGTTGTAGTAATTTTATTTTAAAATATTCGCTATTTTGGCCAGGATGGTATCATCAAACTCCTGTGCTCAAGTGATCTTCCTGCTTTGGCTACCAAGTAGCTGAGACTACAGGTGTGTACCACTATTATCTTTATTTAATTTAATTTTAGATTTTATTTTAGTTTGTGTATAAATGTTTTGCCTGCATGTATATATGTGTACCGTATACATTCTTGGTGCCCATGGAGGTCAGGAGAGAGTATCAGATCTCCTGGAACCAGAGTTACAGATAGTTGTGAGCATCTTGTATATTTTGGGAACCGAACCCAGGTACTCTGGAAGAGCAGCCCCTGAGCCGTCTTTCCTATCTAGTTCAGTGTACTGGGATTGGGAGAGTGAAAAAGAAGAGAAAGAGCTAGAAGGACAGATAACCTTGGAATCCCCACCTTCTACTCCTAATAGCTCTTCCTGTCCTCTGCTCGGCCCCTGATATTTTAGCTTCTAGAAAGATTATAATGACTTAGGGGGCTTTTCTTGGTTGGAATTCAGAGTTTTTCCTCATTATAATAGAAACATAGTCAGATAAGGTATACTTGTAATCCTGTGAATGGTGTTTCATTAGTTCCCTCCTCTCAGCCTTTTGTTTGTTTTGTTTTTGTTTGTGTAAGACAGTCTAACTAGTAGCCGCCCAGTTGAGTCTTGAACTCCTGAGTGCTGGGCTTGAGCTGAACCTTGAGCTGGAGAGCACTTGAGCCACATTGTGTGACTTGCATCAAGTTTATCTTTCTCCTATCTTACTCTGATGTGACTGTCAGCAGTTAATATGTCTCTGTCATTCTTGCTCTCGGTAGCTTCTGCTTGCATCTATTTGTTACTCCTGTTATTCTAAGTAACCTAAACTTCTTGTTCATTTCTAGGTAGTGATATCAAGTTTAAGATCATCAGAAATTTGATTATTGCTTACTTGGCTAGACTCTGAGCCACCATACTTTTGTATATTAGTTTCTATTAGCATGTAGGTTCTATGAAGTCATACACATATTCCCTGAGACTTAGCACATACAGCATAACAACAAAAGTCATAAAAACAAATTAGGCATTCAAGTATGCTGAATAATTTAAACTACTTCTGAATATAATCCTAAAAAAGAGAACTCTTTGAAGTACAATGTAAAATGCAGAAATCTAATACCTAACAATTACACAGAGATAAACTTTATGAGTTTATGATTGTCAAAGTATCTCTCTGGCCAAATAGAATAAGAAGCAGCAGACAAAACTTTAAAAGACCAATAGCACCTTGCTAGCACATTGCTAATAAGGACTAATAGGTACTTAAACTGATGAAAGTGATTCAGACAACAGCACATTAACCCCCTACTGTGCCCTGTTTTAAGCTGTTAATAGGCATTAGCCTTTTAGAGAATGACTAGCACTTTCATATTCATTTCCTGAGCCTTTGGTACATGAGTGAACTGTGAGAACCGCTTGCTGTATCTGTTCCAGAATACTTGGAAGACTGTGCTGCCTGCTGTAAGCTTAGATTCCCTGTACTCTTGGTGTTCTTGGTGTCATTGGAACTAGTTTTACTTGGCATGTGTTTTGATTGCTATCCGTTTTGTGTAGAAGTTACATGAGGAATAGAGGTAGGTTTGCTTTTTTCTCACAGAGAATGTTACATTATGAAAGTAATGGTTCTTAGATTTGATTTTTAAAAAATTACTATAGGAAGGCTATAGGTTTTTTTCAGTATTCTTCAGATCTCTGTAATATTTTAAGTAATTGATTTACCCCAGAAATGAATCCAGTATTTGAAAAATATTGCCCATGAATATATGTGCATATGAGGAGAATTTTAAAAGTGTAATTTTCTTAAAAATATTTTAAGTGAACTTTAATACCAGTTCTCTGTACATTAGACTACTATCTTGAGTTTGTATTTATGTGCATTATTTTTATAGTATTTTAAAATAGATGTTTTATGTTTCGATAATAGTTCCAAGTGTAATGCAAATGGAGAATTAAGTTAGACCAGCAAGATGCCTCAGCAGGTAAAGGAACTGTCAAGATTGACAGCCTAAGTTCAGTCCCTGAACCCACATGGTAGTGGAAGGAGAGAACAGACCATGAGCTGTCCTTTTACTTCACACGTACGCTATGGGCATTCGTTGTGTGTGTGTGTGTGTGTGCGCGCGCGCGCGCGCGACTACCAAATACATTAATTAAAAACATTTAAAAACAAAGAATTAGCTTGATGGGGTTTATTTTGTTTGGTTTTTTTGTTTTTTGTTTTCTTTCCCAAGCAGGGTTTCTCTATGTATCAGAGCTCAGGCTGTCCTGAAATTTGATTTGTAAACCAGGTTGGTCATGAATTCACAGAGATCTATCTGCCTCTGCCTCCCAAGTGGTAGGACCAAAGGTGTGTACCATCACACCTGATGAATTAGTTTGATTTTTAGAAACAATTTTATCTGAAGAGGCTGATGGTATAAGTAAATGATAGACATATCAGCTGGATTAGATGAAAATGTAGTGTGTGATTTGAGTAAATTTGGAGTTTGGGGCCTTTGATAATTGTTTTTTAAGGATTTAAATCTTTTTAGTCTCATTCTGTCCTTTTGACTGACTTTTATTCACGTCTTGCTCAAAGTTACATACACTTGACCCTTGCTCACTTTTTGCTCTACAGAAACGTGTGTGCAAATCTTGGTATTGAGACTTCATTGCTGGTAATTCCTTTCAAAATTTAATTAGATTTTTCTCTCTTGTTGAATCATGATGGTTGGTCTTGATTTCGTATTCCAACCTATGTCTAATGTGATCCAAATCAGCTCTCTAGAAGTAGGAGGTTTTCCTCACTCTTAAACCCACTGCCAGATCCAGCTTCCTGACCTCTGACCTCTGACTTCTGCCTGGAGGAACAGAGTTCTATTTTGATATTGTTAAGTAAAATCAGGGCACCTAATCTATGTTGATGCCCAACTGGTACATTTTTAGTAGTATAGTACAAGAAATGAAAGCTCTATGTATACAAATGCTTTTCTGTTGTTTCTATGCATATTCAAAAGTAGAAAGCATAGAAAAGGGAAAAAAAGGAACTCAACAAAAACCTAAAAATGAAGAAAGCATTTATGAGAGACTGCCTTTTATAGTTTATGTTATTGTGACCACCAGGTAACAACGGAAAGACTTAGCTGTAGTTATAGTTTGACTTTATTTTTTGAGGCAGAGTCTCATGTATTCTAGGCTGGTCTGGAACTTAATAACTAGTCAAGGATGCCCTTGACTTCTGGTCCTCCTGCAGCCTCACAAGAGCTGAGATGAAAGGCCTATGCCACATACATGCCCAGTCTTTGCAGTGGTGGGGTTGAAGCACAGGGTCTCTCACACACTTGGCAAGCACTCTTCCAACTGAGTTACATCCCTCGGCCTGCCATCTGACTTAAGGTAATGAGGGACAGTAAAGTTAGTATGGAGCTTTAATTTTTTTTTTTTTTAATTTTGGTTTAAGATTGGCATTTTAATTAGAATCAAATGTATACAATTATAAGTCGCTCTTTACTTCAAAATAGATACAGCCTATAGCGTTAAAATAAATTCTTTTTCTATATTACTTTTTAATAATCAAATTCTTCAGTTCTTCTTGGCTTCAATTTTATAATTCAGAAATAATTGAAACAGTAAATACAATTTTGTTTGTTTTTAAATAATTTTGAGGTATTTTTCTTAGTCTGGGCTAGCTTGAAAACTCACTGTGTAGCCCAGACTGGCCTCAGAATCTCAGTTACCCTCTTACCTGAGCTTCTCATGTGCTGAGACGAGAGTTATGAGCCACCACACCCAGCTCAGTGAAACACATCTTGAGTAGCAAGTTAGAAGTGTGTCTAAGGCTGACATGCCCTGTTGGGAACTAATGAGTGAAAACACTTGGCTCTTCGTATGAAGTTTGCTGCCATAGGGGCAGAGGTAACCAGGAAATGTGAAGACATCTAAAGTTAATCCATTCCTCAGCGGCAGGTACACAGAAGCTCATCTTTCTTACAGAGTTAGGCATCTGTCACAGCCCTCAAAAAATCGGTCTGTCTTCCCAAGGGACAACTGTTTTCCAAGAGAACAATTTTGAACAGTTTGGGTGGGAAAAGGTGTGAGATGAGAACTCGTGCCTCCCCACTGGCTGCTAATACCACAGCTGGTCCAGACTGTGGTGCATGCCCTGAGCCCAAGGTTGCCTCACTCCATTTATTCCAGCAGCTGTTTATTGATCATCTGCTGTGGAATACACTGGTGAGTGTTGGCTACCTTTCACCAGAACTCTCTTGTTCAGTTTTTGCCAGCAGTAACTGCCTCCCCCATACATATACAAAATACCAGCACCAGTTCTTATTGTGAAAACTCAGAATGACATCTTCCATATTTTATGGCTACAACTGTACAATTAGCTATTGTTAACTACAGTGCTATTATAATTAAACTAAATTTGTGACCCAGAATTAACTCCAGTAGCAAAACCAGTATTTAAAATTGCACATAAGTATGTAGCATTGCTTTGAATTACAACTAAGTAATATACAGTATATTACTTTGAAATCAGGTGATGAGAACAACTCTTGAGAAAGAAGTCAGTCACATACCACATTTATAAATTACTTAGCGAATACTAATGGTTTCTGCATCTAAATTCTGTCCTTACTGTTTGCCTCTTTTGTTTTGATAGCGTTTACAGGTATTGGAACAGCAGTGTTAGTTAATATATGTTCTGCTTTCTTCCATTGTGTTTACTTATATAAAAAGTTTGTAGTGAAGAAATTTAATTTAATTTGCTTAAACGCTGAAAGGGGATAAGAGCACTCTTGAATGACTTGGTACCCTGGGTATATCATTTTTTATAAAGGATGAAAGTGGTTGTGGTGAGGTCGTTGATTGTAGAAAAGTGATTATCATATTATGTTTCTAGGAACCAATTGGGAAGCACAGGAGTTCTACAGTTAAGGAGTGAATTCTTTGTGAACAGAAAGCTAAGCGTGCAATCCCAGCACTCTAAAGAGTCTAAAGCTTGAGATTTCAGACTTCAAGGCCAGTTTGGGTGTGTGTTGTGTGTTCTGGAGCTATATAGCAAGACTTTACTCAGAGAAGGAGGATAAGAAGGAGGAGAGAAATTGAATAAAGCTAGTTATCAGACTTACTTACCATGTTGATATTTCAAATATCATCTCAGTCATTCTAATTCTCATCCTCCCTCCTTCCCTTCCTCCCCCTCCCACTCTTTCTTTCTCTCTCTCTGTCACACACACACACACACACACACACACACACACACACACACCACTTTTTGAGGAAAGCGTTTACTAATAGCCTTAACCCAACCCCCATTTAATGTGTTTTAGGAAAACAAGGTATTTTTTTTCCTAAAGGTCAGTATATTTACTGAAACAATTGTAGCTTATGAAATACTTTGTAGATTTTTGTCTTGGATTGTTTAGGTGATTAGGTTTCTAGTTGTGAAATGTTTTGTGATTGGTTGTCCCTCCACTGCTCATCCCAGGAGCCTTTCACTTGCTACTGTGGTTCAAATGGAGGAGGAGAAGGAAGAGGAGGAGGACTAAGACCGTCGAAGATGACAACTCCTCCTCCTCCTCCTCCTCCTCCTCAGGTCCCTCTGCCTGCCAAAGGACCTGAGTTCAGTTCCCAGCACCCTCATGGCCGCTCACAGCCATCTCTAGCCCCAGTTCTAGAAGATGAGACACTGTTCTCATCTTGGTTCACACACACACACACACACACACAGTGCACAGACATACAAGCAGACAGTGAATGCCAGGATAGCGCTCCACTCTTTACATGGAGAAACCCTCCTCAGAAAACAAAACAACCAACAAACAAAAAGAGGAGGAGGAGTGATGACTGCATAAAGTGAAGTTAACCTCAAGTCTCTATTAACTTTATGTGGAGGAGCAGTGCTAGGCAGCATCTTGAATTTGAAATACTGATTTTTAAAGGCTCAGTAATAGGAAGGATTGGCAGGAAGAGTCAGTGAGCCTTCTGGAGAGCAATGTATTTCAGACTATTTTGATCCATATCAGAGTAAGAAATATGTTTTATTTTGTATTATGACAAAGAATACTAATGTAGACACATGTAAAATTGAAACAAAATTTGATGGAATATTTTTGCTACACATGGTGCTCATTAGTACTTCAGATACTATTCTGTTCTTTTTCCATCAAACATTAGAAGTCTGAGGCAGAGGATTGCTGTGAATTTGGGCTACTCATAATGATCTACTATATAATGAGTATAAAGCCAGCTTGAAAGGGTTTACATAGTGAATCTCTATCTCAAAAAAAAAAACAAAATACAAAAGAACATCAACAAAAACAGAAACAAAAACCATAAAACCTAAAACCTAACAAAAAGAGCCAGTTGTATTTGCAACTCTCTAAGGAGGTTTCACAAGTTATTACAACAGCTTTTTACCAGAAAGTTAGTGACTGGACTGAGTAGTCAACTGGCCAATTTACAACAGAAGCCAGTAAGTGGGAGCCAGTGGGGAGAGGAGGGCATTACTAAAATACTGAATATTTATTGTCTTTGTAGCATTGGATCACTAAATAATATTCACTCCTGTGTTATGTAGTGGCCTCTTTATTTTATTTGGGAACTAGATTTAGAGAGGCAAGTAACACACTTAAAGCCACGTAGATAGCAAAAGCCACATCCAGGATTTGAACCCATGTAAACTAGTCTTATGACTCTAAAGCCCATATATCTTCTACCATTATCACTTTATCTCCCAGGTAACATTGCAATGTATGTGTTAACCTTAGAAGAGAATTAGTGACATTTAGCCGTCATTAGAATTTTATTGTGGAAAATAACAATAAAAAGCCCCATTAAATGTGAGTTGAGATAGACATAAACATTGACTAACAGTTAAATAGTGATAGATTGTATTGGCTTTCCAGAGAGCTTTAAGTCTTCATGCCTCTGCTCATCTACAAGGTGGAGGCAATCTCCTGCAGGCTGAGATATATGGCTTTCCTTGTTGTAAGGTAAAGGGGATGCTGAGGGGCTTTACTACTGCACCAGAGCAGATAATAAGGCAATTAGAACTGTTAAGTTGATGAAACACCAGACTGGGATGAATTATATCACGATTTACAAAGAAATGAGAGATTTTACGGCAACTTTTGAGACCTAAAGAAGAAGAATATATCAGTAAGGAGAAGAGAAATTGATAGTAAAATTTCAAGAGCCGATTTATTTGGCCTGGGAAATCCTACTTGTAAGCATTTTTTAACAAGCTTCAGAATATTTTATCAGCTTTGTAAAAAAGTAGAAATTATCAGTCTGTGGTGATAATTTTCTTTGTTAATAAATTTAAGGTGCATTTCTTTCCTTTTTTTATTTTTCATTTTTTGAGCTGTAGGGTATGCTAAGTATCATCTAGTTTAACCCTCTTACTTTATAAATGACAAAGCCAAGACCTGCAAGACATCAAGCAATTTCCCCAACTGAAGCCACCACACTGATTAGAAGTGGAACCCCCACCCTCTGTCAGCTTCCTTTGCGTCTGACCTGAGCAGGAGCGTTAATAAATGCCTTCACAGATAACCTGGTTTATGGAGTACTATGCTTTCCCCTAAAGCTTCTAGCACATAAAATAACTCCATTTCTAATACTTAACAAATACAAAGAAATTCGAGTTTTGCCAAGATCACTCAGTAGGCTGTTTAAGCAGGGAATGGGCTGTTTGCTGTTTTTAAGCCAAAGCTCTGTTCATGACGTCTGACACCTTCAGTGTCTGTGGTCCAGGTGTAAGAGAGTTATGGAGCCTATTTTTCTCATAAGCTTTTCAGGCGTGGCTGTAACAACATTAAAATGATTTACCTATAAAGCTAATTTTGATTTTCTTATGCTTTATTGTTAAAAAAGAAATTACAGTCAATAAAAATGTTACATGCTAAAACTAACCAGATTAAAAAGTCTGTACAACTCAGTGAATTATATAGTTAGAATAGAGATTTGGATTGGAAGCTGTGGACCTTCACATTAAATTTTACATGTTTGGCCTGGAAAGATGGCTCAGTGGTTAAGAGCACTGACTAAGAGCACTTCCAGAGGTCCTGAGTTCAATTCCCAGCAACCACATGATGGCTCACAACCATCTGTAATGGGATCTGATGCCCTCTTCTGGTGTATCTGAAGACAACTACAGTGTACTCATATAAATAAATCTTTAAAAAACTTCTTTACATGTTCATTAACAGATATGTTTTATGGACTCATTTATCTCCAGATCCAAAACACTAGTTTATTCAGCTTTACAGAAAAATAAAATTTTAAAAATTTGCAAGGAAATAGATATATAATATTAAGAAAGGCCATACAATCTCAGAAAGAAAAAAAAAACTGCATGTCCTCTCATGCAGAGTTCAGCATATATATAATATATATAATATATATAATATATAATGTATATATGTAAACAAATGTACATGTGTAATGTAAATGTACATGTATATGTAAAACCGTATTATATGAACAAGAAAGGCTTAGGGGATGACGAAGGACTGAATGCAGGAAATGAATGTGAGTTATGAAACAGGATATAAAACTTTTTCTCTGGTTCTGAATCTATCATATATCTTTACATTTAATTATTTCCAAGATGGTATCTCCCTATGTAGACTCTCCTGGAACTTACTGTGTTGGTTGTCCAGTCTAGTTAAGAATTTTGAATCCTCCTGCCTTAGCCTTCTGAGGTGGAACTATAGGTGTGTGTCACCACACCTACCTTTAATATTCCTTTAGAAAACTTTTTGGGGTGTTAGTCTTATGTTTTACCAAAAGTCTTTTCTAGGATCAGGAAATGTATGTATTATGTACATCTTTGTTTAAGCAGGCATGATTTTGTTATTTCAGTTACTGAATGCTAGGCCTCTAATACCATCTTCTGTGTGACTTAGAATACTCAGAACAACTATAGATACTATTTGTATAAGCGATCTGATTGCAAAGCATTGTACAGATCACTGCTGTCATCAGAAACACCTTTTTAGGTCACAGTTATTTGGCAAATAAATCACTGTAAGAGAATGAAACTTCTGCTTAGTGAGTTTCAGCAAGCTTTCTGGAAGAGGTGCTGAAGTGAACAGTGGAGATGCATTGGACATCAGAAGGAAGGGCAGTCATTTCTTTAAAGCAGCAAGACTCAGAATCCTTCCAAGCTCTTTTAAGAGACAGTGTGGAGAGTATGGAATGTGTCGTGAAAAGCACACAAGGGGTTTCATGTCCTGACAGCTTCAGAGTTCTGTAGGCATTGTTTCTGTTTATGGCTGTTTATAATTTAAAGGCCCTTGATGAAGGCTTGTTATGGAAGAGAGTGCCTGTCTCCTAATTGCATTGTGGTTTTGTTGTGTTTTATAAATTTGATTTTTAACTTAACAATAGCTTGATTCCTTGATGGCCTCTAACCAAGTGCTGTGTAATAGTGATGACACTTTTGATATTTTATTTAAAATGAATCAGTTGACCAACACAAAATGAACTCAGTGGTATTTTTGTAAACTTTTTGTCTCATTTTGTTGTATTTAGTCTTTTTTTTTTTTTTTTTTTTTTTTGGTGTGGTTTTTGAGCTTGTGTTTCTTAATTTTTGTTGTTTTTTTTTTTAAAGAGAAGGTGTGGAGTTGGTTGTATGGGGAGGTTGGAGAGAGCTGGGGAAGGGAGAAATTTCTGTTCATGAAGCCGTAAAGAAGGAAAAAGAAATCAACACTAGTTTTGTTTTGACAAAACAATATATAGAATTGAATACTGACTGTACTTTGTGACATCACTGGAGGTTACTGTTGGGTGGATAGGTGGGTGGATGGATGAGACAGCAGAGAGCTTCCTTAACTAGGATCGCAGCTCATTTGAATTTAAGCCTTTTAGAATGTTGATACTCCACAAGTGTTTCTGTTAGAAGACTTACTGAGTTAACATTAACATCTGCATGCTTCAGGGCCTGTTGTGACAAAATCACCACAATATGGCTTTAAAACAACTGGAATTTATTTACACATGTCTAGAGGTGAAGTCCAAAATTAGGGTGTCAGCAGGCTTGTGAACTTTTGACACTTTAGAGACTCTTTGCTTGACTTTTCTAGCTTCTTGTGGTTGCCAGTAATTCTACATTCTTCAGTTACATTCTTGCCTTCAGTGTGGTTGCCTTCCTTAAATATCTCCTCCTACAATGACACCAGTCTTTGTATTTAGGCATTTAAATGAAGTTTAGCCTCATGTTAACTAATTATATCTTCAAAGACTTGAGTTACTAGAAAGATTACAGTCTAAGGCTCTGGGAATGTAACTCAGTGATAAAGTACTTTTTTAGCAAATGAGATCCTGGGTTCTAGCTCCAGAGTAGCATAGCAGAATCTCCCCTGCCACACCTACTAGAAACATCAAAAACAAACAAATAAAAACACAAAACAAACAACCCTCCTAATCCAAAACTGTCCCTAGCTTTAGTGTTTTACTCTTTTTAAAATAACACATTGGCTGGGCATATTGCAATTTTTAATATCCCCAACAAGGAGGCAGGTGTTTCTGGGAGTGGAGGACAGCCAGGAGGATGGAAAGAGAAACCCTGTCTCAAAAACACAGAGGGAGGTGGGAAGACAGACAGACAGACAGATTTCAGCTTAACTATCAGGACAGAAAATTCTATATATACTACATAGACTTGTTACCAAACTTAGGGATACATTAAAGTATTAGCAGAGAAACTAGTAAGAATTAATTTAAGAGGATAAGATGAAACCAGCATTTAGTGGGTCATAATAAAGATGCACAAAGACACCTTTAAAAGAATGAACCATAGCTAGACTGTAGCTGATTAACTAATTTCTACCAAAAACTGAAAGTGTGAACTCAAAGGAAGGTACAGAATAGGTAAAATTACATAGTGAAGATCTGCTTTATCTGTCTGAGTGCTGCCCAGGAAATGGGCTTTTAAAAAACTACACTTTTTGATTTGTGAGATCATCTTATCCCTTTGTATAAATCAGAAATTATTGAAGTTTACTTTTTGTAGTGTCACTTGGGTTTGTTTCTTCAAAAAGGTTTGTTGTGTAGACCCCAAGCATAATAAAGCAGCTAACAAGAGCAAAAGACAGAGCTTCTGAGTCACCTTGGCTCCAGGAAAGACAAGACTCCTTCCTGAAGGAGTAATCTACTTTCCTGATTTCCATACTTATGGCCCAACTTTCTGATACAGCTGGGGTTTTCCCATAAGTCTGTCTGTCACGGGAGAGCCACCTGGCATAATAAAAAAAGGCTTTCAGTGAGGTAAGCGTTTCTCTTTGTATGCTTCAGACTTTTCATTTTCTCATGGTTCATCTCATTAATTATGTTATACTTCCCAAGAGACCTGATTCTTGTAAGCCCAAGGGGCCAAGGAAGGAAGGGCTTTCTGTGTGATCCTTTAGTAAATTGTCTCCTGATGTTTTCAGTGGACACAGTCATCAGCTCCCTGGAAATTCATCCTTTGTTACTTGAATTCTTATTACATTTTTCTTTTAAAAAGAAAATGCAGTCTTGTTTTTAATACTTGGTTTTATTTATATAAACAAAATGTAACTTCCTTGTGAGGTGCATCAAATTGTTGAATCTGTACATACTGGGTGCCTCCTCACTGTCCTGGTATGAATTCTTTTCCTTCCCCAGTCACAGTGTTTGTTGTTGTTCCTTTTATAAGGATGCCTGTTTGCCCTCCCTATCATTGCTAAAGATAGAATAACGTTAGTCACAGTGTAAATGGTTGTAGACCTACCTACTCCTGAGGCTAAAGCAAGAGAGTCCCTTGAACTAAGGAGTTTGGAGTCAGGCAGGGCCACACAAAGACTCCATCTCAAAACAAAAACATGGAAACAAAATGAGAAACCAAACTTACAAACTCATGTATGAGACCTTTGTAAATTATTAAATTTTAGGGAAAATTTAGTATATTATTTAAAACTCCATTTTAGCTCTTCTGGGGTTCTTTTTTTATTTTTAAAAAGGTGTATTGTTTTTATTTTGTG